>JAKZAO010000015.1:74318-126938 GCA_023053555.1 Branchinecta lindahli
CAGGGATCCTGACTTCAACGAACAGGGATCCTGACTTCAACGAACAGGGATCCTGACGGCCGCTTGGCTGACTCCGACTACTACTAGTCCTCCGACTCCTCTCCCCTTCAACGAACATGGATCCTGACTTCAACGAACAGGGATCCTGACTTCAACGAACAGGGATCCTGACTTCAACGAACAGGGATCCTGACGGCCGCTTTTCTGACTCCGACTACTACTAGTCCTCCGACTCCTCTCCCCTTCAACAAACAGGGATCCTTACTTCAACGAACAGGGATCCTGACTTCAACGAACAGGGATCCTGACTTCAACGAACAGGGATCCTGACGGCCGCTTGGCTGACTCCGACTACTACTAGTCCTCCGACTCCTCTCCCCTCCGAAGCTTGGCTTGACTCCGCCTACTTCTAGTCCTCCGACTCCTCTCCCCTCCGACGCTTGGCTTGACTCCAACTACTACTAGTCCTATATATATGTTTCGGAAGCCTCCGGTGAGAGCAGAATGGCACAACTACCGACACTTGTGGACTCGGTCGAATTTCAATCTTGAGAAACAGGGATCCTGACTTCAACGAACAGGAATCCTGACTTCAACGAACAGGGATCCTGACTTCAACGAACAGGGATCCTGACTTCAACGAACAGAAATCCTGACTTCAACGAACAGGGATCCTGACTTCAACGAACAGAAATCCTGACTTCAACGAACAGGGATCCTGACTTCGACAAACAGGGATCCTGACTTCAACGAACAGGGATCCTGACTTCAACGAACAGGAATCCTGACTTCAACGAACAGGGATCCTGACTTCAACGAACAGGAATCCTGACTTCAACGAACAGGGATCCTGACTCCAACGAACAGGGATCCTGACTTCAACGAACAGGGATCCTGACTTCAACGAACAGGGATCCTGACTTCAATGAACATGGATCCTTACTTCAACGAACAGGGATCCTGACTTCAACGAACAGGGATCCTGACTTCAACGAACAGGGATCCTGACTTCAATGAACATGGATCCTCACTTCAACGAACAGGGATCCTGACTTCAACGAACAGGGATCCTGACTTCAACGAACAGGGATCCTGACTTCAACGAACAGGGATCCTGACTTCAACGAACAGGGATCCTGACTTCAATGAACAGGGATCCTGACTTCAACGAACAGGGATCCTGACTTCAATGAACAGGGATCCTGACTTCAACGAACAGGGATCCTGACTTCAACGAACAGGGATCCTGACTTCAACGAACAGGGATCCTGACGGCCGCTTGGCTGACTCCGACTACTACTAGTCCTCCGACTCCTCTCCCCTGAATCCTGACTTCAACGAACAGGGATCCTGACTTCAACGAACAGGGATCCTGACTTCAACGAACAGGGATCCTGACTTCAACAAACAGGGATCCTGACTTCAACGAACAGGGATCCTGACTTCAACGAACAGGGATCCTGACTTCAATGAACAGGGAACCTTACTTCAACGAACAGGGATCCTGACTTCAACGAACAGGGATCCTGACTTCAACGAACAGGGATCCTGACGGCCGCTTGGCTGACTCCGACTACTACTAGTCCTCCGACTCCTCTCCCTCCGAAGCTTGGCTTGACTCCGACTACTTCTAGTCCGCCGACTCCTCTCCCCTGAATCCTGACTTCAACGAACAGGGATCCTGACTTCAACGAACAGGGATCCTGACTTCAACGAACAGGGATCCTGACTTCAACGAACAGGGATCCTAACGGCCGCTTGGCTGACACCGACTACTACTAGTCCTCCGACTCCTCTCCCCTCCGAAGCTTGGCTTGACTCCGACTACTTCTAGTCCTCCGACTCCTCTCCCCTGAATCCTGACTTCAACGAACAGGGATCCTGACTTCAACGAACAGGGATCCTGACTTCAACGAACAGGGATCCTGACTTCAACGAACAGGGATCCTGACGGCCGCTTGGCTGACTCCGACTACTTCTAGTCCTCCGAGTCCTCTCCCCTGAATCCTGACTTCAACGAACAGGGATCCTGACTTCAACAAACAGGGATCCTGACTTCAACGAACAGGGATACTGACTTCAATGAACAGGGATCCTTACTTCAACGAACAGGGATCCTGACTTCAACGAACAGGGATCCTGCCTTCAACGAACAGGGATCCTGAAGGCCGCTTGGCTGACTCCGACTACTACTAGTCCTCCGACTCCTCTCCCCTCCGAAGCTTGGCTTGACTCCGACTACTTCTAGTCCTCCGACTCCTCTCCCCTCCGACACTTGGCTTGACTCCGACTACTACTAGTCCTATATATATGTTATGGAAGCCTCCGGTGAGAGTAGAATGGCACAACTACCGATACTGGTGGACTTAGTCGAATTTCAGTCTTGAGAAATAGGGATCCTGACTTCAACGAACAGGAATCCTGACTTCAACGAACAGGGATCCTGACTTCAACGAACAGGGATCCTGACTTCAACGAACAGGGATCCTGACTTCAACGAACAGGGATCCTGACGGCCGCTTGGCTGACTCCGACTACTACTAGTCCTCCGACTCCTCTCCCCTGAATCCTGACTTCAACGAACAGGGATCCTGACTTCAACGAACAGGGATCCTGACTTCAACGAACAGGGATCCTGACTTCAACAAACAGGGATCCTGACTTCAACGAACAGGGATCCTGACTTCAACGAACAGGGATCCTGACTTCAATGAACAGGGATCCTTACTTTAACGAACAGGGATCCTGACTTCAACGAACAGGGATCCTGACTTCAATGAACAGGGATCCTGACGGCCGCTTGGCTGACTCCGACTACTACTAGTCCTCCGACTCCTCTCCCCTCCAAAGCTTGGCTTGACTCCGACTTCTTCTAGTCCTCCGACTCCCCGTATGGAAATAATTCAAGTCGTAAACGATCGTAAACGATCGTTTTTTTACGATCGTATTATGGGACATTCCGATCGTAAACGATCGTTTTTTTACGATTGGAAACAGTTGTTTACGATTGGAAACAGTCGTTTACGATTGAAAACAGTTGTTAACGATCGTAAACGATCGTAAACGATCGTTTTTTTACGATCGTATTATGGGACATTCCGATCGTAAACGATCGTTTTTTTACGATCGGAAACAGTTGTTAACGATCGTATTTTTACGATCGTAAAAAAAACGATCGTTAACAACTGTTTCCAATCGTAAACGATCGTTTTTTCCCAATTGTATTATGGGACAATCCGACCGTAAACGATTGTTTTTTTATGATTGGAAAGAGTTGTTAACGATCGTATTTTTCCGATCGGAAACGGTTGTTCCCAATCGTATTTCCAGTATGATTATGGCAGATAATTCAAGCTGAAAAAAAACAATAGTAAACGATTGTTATTATCGAAAACAGTTATTTCTAAGATTTTTTTTTCAATACGAGCATTGGGCATATTTCCACACTGTATGTAGTCACTTCCATTTTTATAACTGAATTAAGAACTGATATTTCCAGATTTTTGTAAAATATGCTGTCATGAAGGCATTCCACTTCCAGCTGGTGAGGTCCTGAAAGATCTGCGACCATAAGAAGACATGAAGATTCCACTAAGCCACCCACTAGAGTAGAAAAGATATCATTCTCAGCCAGTTCTACATTTGTTCAATTGTTTGGACAAAACGAATAAAAACTAACGAAGGGAACATTTATCCGCAACACCCCGAAGAAATGTCACTCCCTGAGGCGGTCGCGGTCTGAGGCGGTCGGCGCTGATTGGCTTGTTGCAGAGCGCAGTCACAGGTCATGCTTTGCGTACGTGAGGTCAGCATACCTCTGGGAATTCACTGTATAGGAAGAAGGCATTTTCGGTATAACTTGTCAGCGCCAAGTTATAGGGGTGAATAATGGTATATGTAACTTTTCAGAGTGGGTAGAATAATAGGGGTTAAGTGAAAAGGAAAGGTAATCAATTGGTTAGGTATGATCGCCTGGCAATGGTCGCTAGTGATCCGTTAACCTAACTACCTCAACCTAATCCTATTCTAACACTATCCAAACCCTACCCCTAGCTATACCAAACCTCCCAGCCACTAAAAACTAATCAACTTTCTTATCGTCTTGAAAATAAAACAATTGCTTCCGATCGAAAACAGTTGAAAACGATCGGAAACAATTGAAAACGATCGTTAAATTACGATCGTAAAAAACGATCGTAAAATAACGATCGTAAACAACCGTTTACGATTGAGATTTTAGTTTCAGCTTTTAGTTAAACTATTTGGATTATGCAAAACTAAAAACTAATCAACTTTCTTATTGCCGTTGTTATAAATCAGGTCTGTATTTATCGTCTTGAAAATAAAAACAATTGTTTCCGATCGAAAACAGTTGAAAACGATCGTAAACAATTGTTTACGATCGTTAACAACTACAAACAATTGTTAACAATTGTAAACGATCGTTAACAACTGTTTACGACTTAATTATTTCCATACGGGTCCTCTCCCCTGAATCCTGACTTCAACGAACAGGGATCCTGACTTCAACGAACAGGGATCCTGACTTCAACGAACAGGGATCCTGACTTCAACGAACAGGGATCCTGACGGCCGCTTGGCTGACTCCGACTACTACTAGTCCTCCAACTCCTCTCCCTGAATCCTGACTTCAACGAACAGGGATCCTGACTTCAACGAACAGGGATCCTGACTTCAACGAACAGGGATCCGTACTAGTCCTATATATATGTTTCCGAAGCCTCCGGTGAGAGTAGAATGGCACAACTACCGATACTTGTGGACTTAGTCGAATTTCAATCTTGAGAAACAGGGATCCTGACTTCAACGAACAGGGATCCTGACTTCAACGAACAGGGATCCTGACTTCAATGAACAGGGATCCTGACTTCAACGAACAGGGATCCTGACTTCAACGAACAGGGATCCTGACTTCAACGAACAGGGATCCTGACTTCAACGAACAGGGATCCTGACTTCAACGAACAGGGATCCTGACTTCAACGAACAGGGATCCTGACTTCAACAAACAGGGATCCTGACTTCAACGAACAGGGATCCTGACTTCAACGAACAGGGATCCTGACTTCAATGAACAGGGATCCTTACTTTAACGAACAGGGATCCTGACTTTAACGAACAGGGATCCTGACTTCAACGAACAGGGATCCTGACGGCCGCTTGGCTGACTCCGACTACTACTAGTCCTCCGACTCCTCTCCCCTCCAAAGCTTGGCTTGATTCCGACTTCTTCTAGTCCTCCGACTCCTCTCCCCTGAATCCTGACTTCAACGAACAGGGATCCTGACTTCAACGAACAGGGATACTGACTTCAACGAACAGGGATCCTGACTTCAACGAACAGGGATCCTGACGGCCGCTTGGCTGACTCCGACTACTACTAGTCCTCCGACTCCTCTCCCCTCCAAAGCTTGGCTTGACTCCGAGTACTTCTAGTCCTCCGACTCCTCTCCCCTCCGACGCTTGGCTTGACTCCGACTACTACTAGTCCTATATATATGTTTCGGAAGCCTCCGGTGAGAGTAGAATGGCACAACTACCGATACTTGTGGACTTAGTCGAATTTCAATCTTGAGAAACAGGGATCCTGACTTCAACGAACAGGAATCCTGACTTCAACGAACAGGGATCCTGACTTCAACGAACAGGGATCCTGACTTCAACGAACAGGGATCCTGACGGCCGCTCGGCTGACTCCGACGACTACTAGTCCTCCGACTCCCCTCCCCTCCGAAGCTTGGCTTGACTCCGACTACTTCTAGTCCTCCGACTCCTCTCCCCTGAATCCTGACTTCAACGAACAGGGATCCTGACTTCAACGAACAGGGATCCCGACTTCAACGAACAGGGATCCTGACGGCCGCTTGGCTGACTCCGACGACTGCTAGTCCTCCGACTCCCCTCCCCTCCGAAGCTTGGCTTGACTCCGACTACTTCTAGTCCTCCGACTCCTCTCCCCTGAATCCTGACTTCAACGAACAGGGATCCTGACTTCAATGAACAGGGATCCTGACTTCAACGAACAGGGATCCTGACTTCAACGAACAGGGATCCTGACTTCAACGAACAGGGATCCTGACTTCGACAAACAGGGATCCTGACTTCGACAAACAGGGATCCCGACTTCGACAAACAGGGATCCTGACTTCAACGAACAGGGATCCTGACTTCAATGAACATGGATCCTTACTTCAACGAACAGGGATCCTGACTTCAACGAACAGGGATCCTGACTTCAACGAACAGGGATCCTGACTTCAACGAACAGGGATCCTGACTTCAACGAACAGGGATCCTGACTTCAACAAACAGGGATCCTGACTTCAACGAACAGGGATCCTGACTTCAACGAACAGGGATCCTGACTTCAATGAACAGGGATCCTTACTTTAACGAACAGGGATCCTGACTTCAACGAACAGGGATCCTGACGGCCGCTTGGCTGACTCCAACTACTACTAGTCCTCCGACTCCTCTCCCCTCCAAAGCTTGGCTTGACTCCGAGTACTTCTAGTCCTCCGACTCCTCTCCCCTCCGACGCTTGGCTTGACTCCGACTACTACAAGTCCTATATATATGTTTCGGAAGCCTCCGGTGAGAGTAGAATGGCACAACTACCGATACTTGTGGACTTAGTCGAATTTCAATCTTGAGAAACAGGGATCCTGACTTCAACGAACAGGAATCCTGACTTCAACGAACAGGGATCCTGACTTCAACGAACAGGGATCCTGACTTCAACGAACAGGGATCCTGAATTCAACGAACAGGGATCCTGACTTCAACAAACAGGGATCCTTACTTCAACGAACAGGGATCCTGACTTCAACGAAAGGGGATCCTGACTTCAATGAACAGGGATCCTTACTTCAACGAACAGGGATCCTGACTTCAACGAACAGGGATCCTGACTTCAACGAACAGGGATCCTGACGGCCGCTCGGCTGACTCCGACTACTACTAGTCCTCCGACTCCTCTCTGCTCCGAAGCTTGGCTTGACTCCGACTACTTCTAGTCCTCCGACTCCTCTCCCCTGAATCCTGACTTCAACGAACAGGGATCCTGACTTCAACGAACAGGGATCCTGACTTCAACGAACAGGGATCCTGACGGCCGCTTGGCTGACTCCGACTACTACTAGTCCTCCGACTCCTCTCCCCTGAATCCTGACTTCAACGAACAGGGATCCTGACTTCAATGAACAGGGATCCTGACTTCAACAAACAGGGATCCTGACTTCAACGAACAGGGATCCTGACTTCAACGAACAGGGATCCTGACTTCAACGAACAAAGATCCTGACTTCAATGAACAGGGATCCTTACTTTAACGAACAGGGATCCTGACTTCAACGAACAGGGATCCTGACTTCAACGAACAGGGATCCTGACGGCCGCTTGGCTGACTCCGACAACTACTAGTCCTCCGACTCCTCTCCCCTCCAAAGCTTGGCTTGATTCCGACTTCTTCTAGTCCTCCGACTCCTCTCCCCTGAATCCTGACTTCAACGAACAGGGATCCTGACTTCAACGAACAGGGATCCTGACTTCAACGAACAGGGATCCTGACTTCAACGAACAGGGATCCTGACTTCAACGAACAGAAATCCTGACTTCAACGAACAGGGATCCTGACTTCAACGAACAGAAATCCTGACTTCAACGAACAGGGATCCTGACTTCGACAAACAGGGATCCTGACTTCAACGAACAGGGATCCTGACTTCAACGAACAGGAATCCTGACTTCAACGAACAGGGATCCTGACTTCAACGAACAGGAATCCTGACTTCAACGAACAGGGATCCTGACTCCAACGAACAGGGATCCTGACTTCAACGAACAGGGATCCTGACTTCAACGAACAGGGATCCTGACTTCAATGAACATGGATCCTTACTTCAACGAACAGGGATCCTGACTTCAACGAACAGGGATCCTGACTTCAACGAACAGGGATCCTGACTTCAATGAACATGGATCCTCACTTCAACGAACAGGGATCCTGACTTCAACGAACAGGGATCCTGACTTCAACGAACAGGGATCCTGACTTCAATGAACAGGGATCCTGACTTCAACGAACAGGGATCCTGACTTCAATGAACAGGGATCCTGACTTCAACGAACAGGGATCCTGACTTCAATGAACAGGGATCCTGACTTCAACGAACAGGGATCCTGACTTCAACGAACAGGGTTCCTGACTTCAACGAACAGGGATCCTGACGGCCGCTTTTCTGACTCCGACTACTACTAGTCCTCCGACTCCTCTCCCCTTCAACAAACAGGGATCCTTACTTCAACGAACAGGGTTCCTGACTTCAACGAACAGGGATCCTGACTTCAACGAACAGGGATCCTGACGGCCGCTTGGCTGACTCCGACTACTACTAGTCCTCCGACTCCTCTCCCCTCCGAAGCTTGGCTTGACTCCGACTACTTCTAGTCCTCCGACTCCTCTCCCCTCCGACGCTTGGCTTGACTCCAACTACTACTAGTCCTATATATATGTTTCGGAAGCCTCCGCTGAGAGCAGAATGGCACAACTACCGACACTTGTCCTCCGACTCCTCTCCCCCTCCGACGCTTGGCTTGACTCCGACTACTACTAGTCCTATATATATGTTTCGGAAGCCTCCGGTGAGAGTAGAATGGCACAACTACCGATACTTGTGGACTTAGTCGAATTTCAATCTTGAGAAACAGGGATCCTGACTTCAACGAACAGGAATCCTGACTTCAACGAACAGGGATCCTGACTTCAACGAACAGGGATCCTGACTTCAACGAACAGGGATCCTGACGGCCGCTCGGCTGACTCCGACGACTACTAGTCCTCCGACTCCTCTCCCCTCCGAAGCTTGGCTTGACTCCGACTACTTCTAGTCCTCCGACTCCTCTCCCCTGAATCCTGACTTCAACGAACAGGGATCCTGACTTCAACGAACAGGGATCCTGACTTCAACGAACAGGGACCCTGACTTCAACGAACATGGATCCTGACGGCCGCTTGGCTGACTCCGACTACTACTAGTCCTCCAACTCCTCTCCCCTGAATCCTGACTTCAACGAACAGGGATCCTGACTTCAACGAACAGGGATCCTGACTTCAACGAACAGGGATCCTGACTTCAACGAACAGGGATCCTGACGGCCGCTTTGCTGACTCCGACTACTACTAGTCCTCCGACTCCTCTCCCCTCCGAAGCTTGGCTTGACTCCGACTACTTCTAGTCCTCCGACTCCTCTCCCCTCCGACGCTTGGCTTGACTCCGACTACTACTAGTCCTATATATATGTTTCGGAAGCCTCCGGTGAGAGTAGAATGGCACAACTACCGATACTTGTGGACTTAGTCGAATTTCAATCTTGAGAAACAGGGATCCTGACTTCAACGAACAGGAATCCTGACTTCAACGAACAGGGATCCTGACTTCAACGAACAGGGATCCTGACTTCAACGAACAGGGATCCTGACTTCAACGAACAGGGATCCTGACTTCAACGAACAGGGCTTGACTCCGACTACTTCTAGTCCTCCGACTCCTCTCCCCTGAATCCTGACTTCAACGAACAGGGATCCTGACTTCAACGAACAGGGATCCTGACTTCAACGAACAGGGATCCTGACGGCCGCTTGGCTGACTCCGACTACTACTAGTCCTCCGACTCCTCTCCCCTCCGAAGCTTGGCTTGACTCCGACTACTTCTAGTCCTCCGACTCCTCTCCCCTCCGACGCTTGGCTTGACTCCGACTACTACTAGTCCTATATATATGTTTCGGAAGCCTCCGGTGAGAGTAGAATGGCACAACTACCGATACTTGTGGACTTAGTCGAATTTCAATCTTGAAAAACAGGGATCCTGACTTCAACGAACAGGGATCCTGACTTCAATGAACATGGATCCTTACTTCAACGAACAGGGATCCTGACTTCAACGAACAGGGATCCTGACTTCAACGAACAGGGATCCTGACTTCAACGAACAGGGATCCTGACTTCTCCTTAAGTAGTAGTCGGAGTCAAGCCAAGTGTCGGAGGGGAGAGGAGTCGGAGGACTAGAAGTAGTCGGAGTCAAGCCAAGCTTCGGAGGGGAGAGGAGTCGGAGGACTAGTAGTAGTCGGAGTCAGCCAAGCGGCCGTCAGGATCCGTGTTCGTTGAAGTCAGGATCCCTGTTCGTTGAAGTCAGGATCCCTGTTCGTTGAAGTAAGGATCCATGTTCATTGAAGTCAGGATCCCTGTTCGTTGAAGTCAGGATCCCTGTTCGTTGAAGTCAGGATCCCTGTTTGTCGAAGTTTTGTAGACGAATTATAAATTTAGGTGATGCGAAAACAGATAAGGATGCTATTAGCTTAAGATCTATGACTGTGATTTTGAATCAATTTAAAGAACAAATGACTGCGGGGCAAGTGCAAACCAATCAATATTTTAGCGAAGATATCAACAGATTAACTGCGGTAGATGATTCTCCTGATAATTCATTGGTAAGGATCAAAGATAAAGGATTATTTGTAAAACAGACAATTCAAGTTACTGATAAAGAACTTGATGCTGGGAATAAAGTTATCACAAATGTTCAAGACCCTAGAAACAAAAAGGATGCTGTTAATTTAGAAACGTTAATTACGTATCTTTTAGATTTTGACAAAAAGCTTCTTGACCAACAAACCCTTAGCAAAAGTACTGAAACAAAGATTGGTGACCTTAGGAAAATCATTGACAAAAAGGCTCTTGACCTTAGCAAAAGTATTGACAAAAAGGTTCTTGACCTTAGCAAAAGTATGGACAAAAAGCTCGAAAACCAAGAAAACATTAGTTTAACTATAGGAGCAAAATATTTTGACACAGAAACCCATATCAATAGTATTGAAAGAGCAGTCGTAAACATTTTAAAAAGGCTATCAGAGCAAAAACCTGTTGATCAAGATTTTGTTAAGAAAACAGAAGACATAATGAAAACTAAACTAAAGAAATAAAATTTATATGATAAATTAATTTTCTAATAAATGGTTGAAACAATGGAGTATACAGTTTATTTGTCAAAGCTTCAGAAAGGAAAGCTGAAGAAATGTTTTGGTGCTAAACAAAAATGTCAGATACGTGTTAGTCATAGTAGGCAAAATGAACGAGAACCAGTCAAGTTACTTTTGAGTAAACGACAAATTGATAAAATTGAAACATGTAAAATGAATAATAAGGGTTGTGACATTGATGTATCATATAAACAAATGAAAGAAGCGATTCAAAAGGGTGGATTACTTCCTTTCCTAATACCGTTAGCAATTACCCTTGGTAAGGCAGCTTTAACAAGTGGTGCTGCTGCTTTGGGTACATTCGCTGTTAAGAAATTGGTGGATAAAATAGCAAACACAGGTGGGGCGCTTACACTTCCTGGAACACAAAAAGTTGTGGTTCGTGGAAGACCTAAGAAGGATGTCAACACAGGTGGTGCGCTTACACTTCCTGGAACACAAAAAGTTGTAGGTCATGGGGTACGGGGAAGGCCTAGGAAGTCAAAAAACGGGGACATCAAAAAAGAAGCAAAAGTAAAGTAGAACCTCTAACCAATTTTGATATTATGGATGCATTAGGGGATATACCATATTTTAGAGGTGTTTTCTCCATAGATACGCTACCTAAACAAATAAATAACCTAGAATGTGGTGTCATTAATTATGATAGACTCGGAATGCCTGGAACTCACTGGGTAGCGTATTGTAATCTACCTAATCAACCCCATGTAGAATTTTTCGATTCTTTCGGTATACCCCCAGGAAAAGAAATAATTAAATATCTAAAAACTTCAAAGAAAAAAATAGCTTATGAAAATCTTACTGTTCAAAATTTAAATGAATTAAACTGTGGATTTCACTGTATTTCCTACATAAAGCGCAAAATGAAGTTGGTAGCTTTTCGTTTATAAAAATTATTTTCTAATAAATGGATATTTATTGTATGAAATGTAAAAAGAAAACTGACACTGAAGCAATGTTTAAGGCAGTGTCACAGAAAAATAATGTTCCAATGCTAAAAGGTAATTGTGTTTTTTGCGGATCAAGGAAAAATCTGTTTTTATAAAAAACCTCGACGCAGAAATAGATATTTTAAATACGTATTATTCTACTTATTCAGGTGTGGATGATATTCATAGAAAACTAAAAGAAAATGGAGTTAACGTTTCTAAAGATAAAATAAAAAATGTGTTGCAAAATGAGAATGTGTATACCTTACACAAACCTTCTTATCATAACTTTGAAAGGAGGCGAGTCTATATTCACTATGTTGATCAGCAGTGGCAAGCTGATTTAGTTGACATGCAGAAATATAAAAAAGTGAATGATAAAACAAATTACATCTTAACTGTAATTGATTGCTTTAGTAAATACGCTTGGTGTGTTCCTTTGAAAGATAAAACGGGTGCTGAAATTATCAAGGCATTCAGTCATATATTTAAAGAAAGAATTCCTAAGAAACTACAAACTGATAAAGGTAAAGAATTTGTAATGAGAAATGTTCAAACTTTTTTGAAAAATAATGACATACACTGGTTTGCATCTGAAATTGAATTGAAAGCGCAAATCGTTGAACGATTCAATAGAACACTTAAAGAAAAGTTGTGGAAATATTTTACGCACAAAAACACTACTAAATGGATTGATATTTTACCTTTATTTGTTAGTAATTATAATAACTCTTATCATCGTTCAGTACAAATGAAACCCATTGATGCTAGTAAAAGAATGAATCAGAAAAAGGTTTACAATGCTTTGTTTCCTCCAACAGATGACTACACAATTACAGGACATTACAATGTAGGAGATTTAGTCAGAATAAAAAAAGAAAAGAGTATTTATGATAAAGGATATTTACCGAATTATACGAATGAAGTATTTTAGATAGCAACCATTCGACCTACCATTCCCATTACTTATGAAATATCTGACAAAAGTGGGGAATTAATTCAAGGAGGGTATTATGAAAAAGAACTTTCAAAATTTATTATGAAATAAAATTACTTGTATATAAATGGATTCAAGACGCTTGAGTGATATGTTATCGGGTATAGTGAAGAACAGAGAAATTCAGAGAAGAAAGGTTCAAGAATATGAGATGGAGAAAACAGGCTTTCGGGAAATGGCTTCAGAATTTAACGCTCCAGTTGTTACGGCACAAAGAGAAAACATTATAGCACAAAAAGAAAATGCTGAATCTATCATTAAGAAATTAGATGATGCGGATGTTAATTCAAAAAGACGGTTTAAAAGATTAGATGATACATTTAAACAAATTCCATCTATGATTTCTGCTTCTGCTTCAAAGGAATCGAGTAGAGCGCCAACTCCTGCTTTAGAACCAACTCCTTCTTTAGGACCACCATCCATTGATATGAATAAAGATATTAATCCAACGTTGCTAAATCAAATTAATTCAAAACTTAAAGAATCCGGGAAAGGCATTGATACTTATTTTAAAATGCCTACGTATTACATTAATCATCCTACGGATATAGATGAGGCTCTAGAACGTTTGACATCTCTAAGTCAAAGTTATGGCGGGAAAAAAGGTAAAGGTTACTCTAGCTATGATCAAATCATTGAATTTATAAGAGACTACAAGGAGAGGTTAACCAGCATTCAAACTCATTACCATTTAGTCGAACAACAAGGAACTGGAATATTTATGAATTGTGATGAAATGATTTCAAAATTATACACTTTAATAGGTAGTAGAGTAAACGGGAATACATCTGATGAGGTGAGGAATGAAGCAATTGATATTTTGGACTCGTTAATGCGAAATAAATTTCTTACGAAGAGAGATTACAATTCAATATATTAAAAATATTTCTAATAAATGGTGTTGTTAAACATTGAAGGTAATGAAAGTATCATTGATATAACATTCAGTCAACCAATCGAACTGAATCGTAATTGGGATTATGAAATAGGTTTGAATCAGTGTACTTTGTGGTATTCGTGGCATAATATAAGTGATAAATTTGAAAATAATACATTTCAATACAGGAAAGATGAAGAGGGGGGATGGGTGAATGTTACTATTCCTAATGGGATGTATAACGATGATTGTTTGAATTATTTTTTGTGTCAGTATTTTGATACTTCAAAAGATAAATGTCCTATTGTAATTTCATCCAATCCAGCATCTATGAGATTTGTTATCCTATTACAAGAAAAATATGTGTTTAGATTTAATAGTGACTTGTGTCAGATGTTAGGTTTTGAGAAGGATAGTGAGATTTCTAAGAAAATCAATGAAGGTACAAAGCTTCCGAATATAACAAGAAGCGTTGATAAAATTCAAATTCACTGCTCTCTTGTAAACAGTTCTATCGTAAACAAAAGTAAATCAGACGTCATTTGGACATTTGTTCCGAATACAGAACCCGGTTGTCAAATTGTTGAGAATCCTAGACAACTAGTCTACCTTCCTATTAACACAAAAGACTTTATTAACTCCTTGAGAATGACAATTACTGATCAGTTGGGAAGACCTATCGATTTGAATGGTGATAACGTTGGATACGTTCTGCATTTAAGAAAAGCTTAAAGGATTGGTAAAATAAAATTATTTACCTATAAATGTTGATTAATAATAAGCGCTTACTTTATAAAAAGCAGTACGGAAGTGGAATCGGTAGTATATTCAAAAATATTGCCAATTCCCAGTTATTTCAAACGTCAGCAAAACAAATAAAAGATGGAGCATTGTCAATGTATAATAATATTATTAAACCGAGATTCGAGTTGTTGAAAAACAGAGCAATAGAATATGGGAAAGATTTGATTGATGTAAACAGGAAAGAACTCATTGATGTGATTGGAAAGAAGAAATCGATGAAGGATCTTCTGGGTACAAATAAGAGATTTTTAAATCAAAGAAGTCAGGATTTGATCAACGCGATAATAACTGGAAGTGGTTTAAAGATTCTGAAATAATTTTTATCGAATAATTTCTTTCTTATATAAATGGCAGTAAATAAAGTTATCAGTCCGCAATGGAACATTTTTGATGAGCCGCTTGTTGATGATACAGTTGTCAAATGTGAGTTTAAAGAAATTCGAGAAACAGATGTGAATGTATCTGGCAAAACAGAGTTTGAATTCATAACAAAGAAATTAGATTCCTGGTTCTATCCAAGTGAAAGTTATCTTGATGTTAGTGTAAGAATTGTAAAACAGAATGGAACTAACCTAGCTGCAACCGATGTCGCTACTTTACTTAATAATGGATTTAATTTATTCAGTACCGCTGAGTATGTAATAAACGATGAATCGGTTGAAAAAATTAGTCATGTTGGTATTGCAACGACCGTTACGAAGTTGATTGAATATTCCGATGATTATTCTAGAAGTGCAGCCAGAAACAATTTCTGGTATAAGGATTATAATCAGGGAACAGATATCAGCCCTATAATAAGTTCATTTACCTCACCTGCAGCGGCAGGAAATGTGGATGTCATTTCTACATCTAATCCAAATTATAATAAGGGGTTTGAAAAGAGATATAATAGAACTAAAAACAGCCAATTAGTAAATATGTATTTACCATTGTCAGAGTTGTTTGGATTCTTGAAAGGAAACAAACAGTTTTTCAGAGGTGCATCGCATAGAATTTGTCTAAGAAGAAATGAAGATAATAATATGATTATAAGAACTGGAAGTGGTGGAAGAAGTGGTGGTGGGAACCCTGGTTGTTCTAACGCCATTTTGAGATAGTCTTTGTTTAGTTGTTTTATGTTGGATGAAGCTGGAAAGTAAGGTTTTTTGTTAGTGTAGTTTGAAGTAAGATATTCAAGTAGTATTTGTTTATATTTTGTTGTTTAAAATCGGTGATTTCTGTAATATTTAGAGGTGTACAACTTTTTTTAATTGGTGCAGTGTTGCCAGAAAGTACGTTAGTTTTTGCTGGTGACAGGTGCCAAAAAAAAAAATTGTTCGTGATAATTTTGTTATTTGAAAAAATGAGATCCGGAAAAGGGAACGGAGCGCTGAGATACAAACGGAAGGAGACCGCGTTTCTAAGTTTTGCGGCGTTTAGGGACGATGAAGTCCCATCGGAACTGGATGTCCATAGATGGCTAAAAAGCCTGAATGTCAGTAAGGAAAAAGTGGTAGGCATCGACGCAAGTTTCCTGCGATACAGGAAAACCCTGTACGTGAAATTCACGACTACCCAAGAGCTTGAAATATTCTTAGCTGACAGTGATAACGGTTCTTACGTGTACGAAAAAGGGGATCTGGAATGGAACATTCTAGTAGAAAGTTGTGAACGTCAGACGACCCTGGTGAAGATTGATCGCGTCCCGTTCGAAATGGACTGCCAAATGGTGGAAAATGAGCTTCAGAAATACGGTAAAGTGCGATCATGTCAACGAGATTTTTACCGGGGAGTGGAATACATTGAAACCGCAAAGAATAAGGTGAGTCCAATCATGCAGGTAGAAGAGAACATACCGTCGTACATCTATGTCGACGGAATGAAACTCCGAGTATTCTACGAAGGTCAGATCAAGACATGTGGAACCTGCAATGAACCCGGACATGGAAGCCCAATGCCAACAGTCGCCAAGAAATTATCGGGGCAGAACCGACAGTACGGATGTGAACATGCCTTTTGGTTTTTCCGTAGGAACTAACCCTGCGAAAGAAAACGGAGGAAAGAAGACGGGAGCCCAGATACAGCAAATGCACACTGGAACACAGGATGAGATACAGATATGGAACACTGAGGTTTTCCCCCCACTGAGGCATGGAACTGAAAGCGAATCAGAGGAAAGAATCGACAGGGAGATAGAAAAAATGAGGAAGGAAATCCGAAGCAAGAAAACGTCACAGGTAGAAGTCACGAAAGAGTTTTAGGACCAGGCTAGAAAGAAAGGTAAGAAGGGATCGCAAGCGGCAGATGAAGAGAACGGCATGAATATGATACAAACAAGAGAAAGAAGTGAGTCGGCACCATGCGTGAACACGAGAGGCCAAAAAAGAAATCGAATCAACAAAGAAAAGGCCGATGCAAAGAAGTTTCCTGAAACTGCGTCGTCGCGAGACGCACTCATAACCAGAATAGACAGCATCACCGACATGGTAGATTTAGTGTCTGGTATCGTGGCTGATGGCCATAACACGCCAGAACTACACGGGGTCATGGAGGCAGACTCCTTAAACACCTCAGACCTATCTGTAGAGTCGCCAGAAGACAAAAGATCAAAAACGAATGAAACTGAAAATATCTACGATGGTCCAAAAAATTAATGTCGTTATATACAAATGGGATTAAGCAAAGAAAAAGACAAAAACTACTGAAGAACTTCCTACGGGAAGAAGAAATTGATGTCGCATTTATACAAGAAAATGACTGTGATGATTTGAGAGAGTTAACCCCAGATTACAAGTTCATAACAAATACGTCAAGAGGAAATGGAAGTGTTGCAATAATTTTCAGACCGAATTTCAGCGTTACTGAAGTAAAAACTGACGATGCTGGGAGGATCATAGCAGCAAAAATAAACGAATACAGCGTTATTAATGTGTATGCACCTTCGGGATCGCAGAACAGGAAACAAAGGGAGGAGTTTTTCATAAATGAAATAGCCCCTTTTATGTCAAGAAAAACGGAGAAAATTATACTTGTAGGGGATTTCAACTGTGTAATAAACAAGCGAGATGCAGCAGCGAGGGTTGACAACACATGTAAATCTTTAAAGGCACTAGTAAAAGGTATAGATTTGGTTGACATATGGGAAAAAAGAAAAATTGAGGTAAGTTTTACGAGATACACATGGACTGGAAGTCACGGG
This sequence comes from Branchinecta lindahli, assembly GCA_023053555.1. Taxonomy (NCBI): domain Eukaryota; kingdom Metazoa; phylum Arthropoda; class Branchiopoda; order Anostraca; family Branchinectidae; genus Branchinecta; species Branchinecta lindahli. Next base: position 92,163 of record JAKZAO010000015.1, read on the forward strand.
GGAGGAGCTAGACTAGACAGATTCTACACAAGTAATGAAATAAGCAAAGCTGTAGAAGACATTGAACATAAATTATGTACTTTTACAGATTACTATGCTGTGATTCTCAGGATGAAAGGGTCCGTGAAAAAAGTGCACGAGCCAAACAAGGTATGGAAGCTAAATACAGCAGTTCTAAAAGTTCAAGAATTCAACGAATGTATACGTAAGAACTTAGAGAAAATGAAAGAAGAAAGAGACATTTGCAAGTCTTGGCTGCAAGACATAAAACCGGCAATCGTCACTGCAGCAAAAGAAATATCACGAGACGCATACCAAACAGAGAAGCAACATCTAAAATTCCTATATGACATTCTGTATCAGTTTAGAATAGAGATCAACGAAGGAAAAAACTCAAATGGAGAATATTTTGAGGTGTTGCGAGAAATCAAAGAAATTGAAAATAAAAGGACAGAAGGAATCAAAATAAGGGCCAAAGCAGATCTACAGATACGGTATGAACAGATAACAACGACCCTTCTATGCAAAGAGAAAAATAGAGCAAGAGCTTCAGCAATACAAGAACTAAACAGTAAAGATGGGAAGCTGATCACGGAGAAGTCGGAAATCCTTACAGAAGTGAGAGATTATTTCCAAAATGTATTCAGAGACAAAGAAACCGAAGATGGGCAGATAAGCGTCCAAGTGAAATGCTTCTTAGGAAACCTAAATATCCCAAAACTTGAAAAAGAGCAAAACGAAATTTTGACACAGGATTTCACGCCGGAAGAGGTAAAGAGAGCCATAGAAGAGACAGAAAACAACAAGTCCCCTGGACTTGACGGTTTGCCTTACGAAATATACAAGAAACACAAGATGGATTTCTCGGAGATATTTGCCAAAATGTTTAATCAGATACTAAACGATGAAGAAAGGATAGCTTTAGACTCAACAGGAGCAATGAAACTCCTACCAAAAATTGGTGACCTACACGACCTAAGCAACTGGAGACCTATAACCATCACACCATGTGACTACCGGATTTTGGCCAAAGTCTTGGCAAACAGGTTAAAGAGGGTACTACCCAAAGTACTGAGTAAGCACCAACATGGAGGAGTAGCTAAACGAAAGACTTCGGATATTCTAGCTTGCATAAGGAATGTGCTTATCCAAAGCGAGAAATTAAAGAAAAAGCAAAAGGCGAGGCTATGTATTACAACCTTCGATATACGCAAAGCATTTGATAAGCTAAAGCGAGTCATCCTTTTTATAGTAATGGAAATATATGGCATAGATCCGAAATTTATAAAATGGATCGAGAAATTGTACGAGAAAGTACTACAAGTGATTGTCATTGGGAGTCAAGTAGCCGAAGAATTCGAAGCAGAACTTGGAGTAAGACAAGGTTGCCCCCTGAGTCTACTTTTATTTGAACTATATTTTGACTCTTTGCTGAGATACTTGGAATCAGAGATAAAAGGAAAAAAATTAGAAGACGTAACGCTGAAACTGAAAGCTTTCGTTGACGATCTGAATACCTTTACAAGCAGTGACGAAGATCATAAGAAAGCAGTCAACTGCATTGAAGAATATTGTGGGATATTTCGGCTTGAGCTGAACAGGAACAAATGTGAAACCTTATGCCTCGGAGAAGAGAATGGAATGAAAATTAACAATATAAAGCGGGTAGACGAAATAAAAATATTGGGGGTCAAATTCCTGAAAACATGGGCTGGGACCGAGAAAATAAACTGGGATCTCACTACTGGAAACTTCAGAAATGCACTGAGCTATGGATACGGAAGGGGCATGACAATTTTCCAGAAAGCCCAATATGTTAACATATATGCATGTCCTATATTGTGGTATTTCGCAAGCATTTCGATTCCCAAGAAAAAGGACGTCAAGAAGCTCAAGAGTGCTATATATCGTTTTGTATGGCACGGGATCGAGCCACCCCGAAGCAAAATAACGGACATGTTTTTAAAAAAGGAAGATGGAGGGCTCCAGATAATCGAGATCGAATCGAAATCAAAAGAAATTTGCGTGAAAACCCTGACAGAAACCATTCTCAGCAACCAAGAATCCGAGCTGAAGACATGGTTCACTGCTTACAACGAAAAAAAGTGTTTCCCAAAAAAACTGGAAAATCTTTTTAAAGAAGCTCGTGAATTGACTGAAAATAAAATAATAGACCTCGAAAAAGGAACCCTTGATAGGAAGGAAATGAAAGAGTACTCTTTCAAAAAGTCGAACCTACCAAATTTAAAGATTGTGCAAGATGGGGAGAAGACAGAAAAGGAAATAAAAGAAATTTTCAGCACGTTGCATGGCCTTATGCTTGCTCCGAAAGTTAAACAACATTTGTACCAACAATTAAATAATCTACTACCAACACGAGAACGAAAAAAACGAATTAACGAGAAAGAAACAGATGTTTGCCAAAGATGCAAGATAGAAAAAGAAACAATCTTGCATGCTTTGATAAAGTGCGAAGCACTGAAAGAACAAATAGAGCAACTAAAAAATATGCTACAGAAATTTACAAATAGCGAAGTTGCCCTCGATAAGCTCTTAAAACTAGAAGGTGATAATGAAGAAGAGAAACAAGACCGATCGGCCGCATACATCGTAGCAAATTATAGCTACTACGCGTGGAAAGCGAGGACACAAGAAAAAGAAGAAAGCTATGTTCTGGAAAAGACATTGGCAGCATGGGGGCTGTTGAAAAAGCTGACACAAGAAGGTATTGTACGTAAATAGAGTAAGAATTGTAAATAAATCTATGTTTTAATATTTTTGTTTGTTTTTACTAATTTTATTCTGTTGTTGTTGTTTTTTACTGGAAATTTTTTTTTTTTTTTTTTTTTTTTAGATAAAGGATTAAGAAAAGGCCCAACAACGCAAGGCCCAGTGAATGTATTGAGTTGATTATAAGTGTTATATAGTGATCAGGGTATTTTAAAATATGCTAGTCCAATGTTTTATTTATTTATTAGTGATGTTTTTAGTTGAAAGTGTTAAAGATGGGAGCAGCCCCTTGCAGTCGTGGGCGTTTTGTGTTTTATCCTTTTTTTTTTACTTTTTCCAGTAAAATAGTTAAGTTTGAAGAGTTTGCATGTGCATTTGAGTAGCCGGAAGGGAGGATGGAAATTTGTACATATAACGAAAATAATTTTTATGTTTTATCGTGTTGTCTTTTGTCCTTGTTTTTATGCCAGTAAGATAGCTGGGGTTGATGAATTTGTGTGTGGAGGTGTGTCTAAATTAGGATTTTGTATTTTATTCAAGTATTTAAATTTGTATGTATATATATATATATAATTAAGATTGAGTTGTTTAAAGAGAAGTTAAAAAAATTTAAATGAGCGAATTATTTTCCAAATATTAGGGGGAAGAATAGAAAATAAAATATGGGTTTATTTTAAAAAGTTAGGTGACGTGAATAGTTAAAAGTGGGTAAAAATAGATTAAATTAACGTCACTCAGGGATGGAGGAGTAGCCACAAAAAGTACGAAATGTGATTTTTTTTTTATTTTAAATAATATAAAAAATAAGTTACATTACAAAAGATACAACGGGAAAAATTAAAAAAAAAAAAAAAAAAAAAAAAAGAACTGGAAATACTAATTTTAAAGTGGTCATTGAGTATTTACCCTGGAAAATCCCTATCATAGCTCCTAGTATTGAAATGATGAGTGAATTGGAAAAGGGTCTTGCAAAGGATAAAAAGTATAATTTAATGTGGGAAGCATGTAATACTTATAAAAGTGATGTTAGTCAGAATAAGGAGCACACTTGTAAAGTTGTGTCGGAGAGAAATAGTCCTACGAAAATCGTTGTGATGTTACAGAAATATGAAAAGCATAACAATCAATTAATGAATAATATGGTGTTTGATCATATGAATTTAACAGACATCGAACTTAGAATAAATGGGGATAAATATCCTGAAGAACCACTCAAGTGCGACTTTAGCGATGAGAAATGTAAATACTCGAATCTTTACAATAGGTTCATACATTTAGGTTATAAACAATTAGCGTTTGATACTGGTAGTGTTGTTAGTATAGAAGAATTTAAATCCGTGTATCCACTATTCTGTTTCGATGTTTCCAAACACGAGTCAAATATTTATAGTGGAACAACTGCTGATATTGAAATAAGTATAACATTAAAAGATGATCCACCCGTACCATATAATATTTACTGTGTTATATATTATGAAAGAAAAGCTACACTTGATATTATTAATAAAAATATGTATGTGAGTTTGTGAGTTTGGATTTTTATTAAATAAAATCAGCCACTAGTAAATGGAGTCGCTGAAGAAAGTCTTGTCTACAATTAGAATGAATAAATACAATGATACAATCAGGAAGGAAGAACTAGTTCTAGGATTGAAATATGCCATCGTTAAAATGAGAATGGCTAAGACAAAATATGGTGATAAGTTGGTTGTGGTTATTAATCATAATAACAAAGCCTGTGATTTGTTTATACCACAGAGATATAATGCAATTGCTGATGAGTTACTTCTAAAGAAAAATCTGGTTTTGCAGCCTATTTTGCGCGTAAATAAGAACTCTGAACAATATGTTGATATAGAACTGTTTACTCAGTAGAAAATGAAAAATGCAAAAAAGTAGTAGTTTAAATGATAATATTTCCTATTTCTTGGGACCTTTATTTGGGAAATAAGTAAATACAAATATCTTTAAAAAGGGGGATAATTTGGAAAAAAGCATGTTAAAATTTAAGAAATTGATGTTAAAATGGGGTTTTGAAATTGGGGGTCGGTGGTCTAGTCTCCCCCTTTCTATACTACTCTTCTGACAAAGGTCTTAGAACAGTGGTGCTATATCTCAGGGAGAGGGGAACATAATAACACAAGGACTAATAGCACCACAATTCATCTCCATAAATATGCCTATAGGGGGGGAAGGGTCTCCCAACTTAACCTAACGACCCACTTATTAAGGAAACATAAGGGATACATTGCCAGGAAAGTAGGTTGACTAGAAAAAAAATGTGAGGCCTACTCATACCATATCAACAAGCATACAAGGGGGGGAAGGGTCTCCAACTTAGCTAACCAACCCACTTATAAAGTAAACATAACGGATATACTGGCAGCAAAGAAGGATGACAAAAAAAAACAGGGGACACAATCGTACCACTAAACTATATTCACATTCACAAACATCATAATTGTAATGTCACAACAGGTCACAATTCCTGTCATAACAGGAAAATATGGACGTAACATCCATTTCCATACACAATTCTAATCTATGAGGCTAGTTGTCAGCTCAGGTCGCGACTCCTGACTAACATAAACAACAATAACAACAAAACTACTGGTGAAAATACCATATAATTCATGAAAGAAAAATTCCTGATCAGGGAATAAAATATCATAAATATTGGGCAAAAAAAGAATATGTAACAGTCATACTAACTATTAACCAGCCCAAGAAGTTACAAAACTTCTGGCAAATTCAATCTTAATGCTCCCATCAATCATGCTATTAGTGGAACCTCACCTAACAAATATCCTTAAATACCCAAAATAAAAATATTATGCCCATATTTTACTTATAAATAGAGGACTTGCCTCACTTATCTGGGGGCATACCTCAAGAAAAATGGGGATATTAGGCCTAAGTTGTCATAAGGTAACGCTTACTTTAAACTAAACGACCAAGTCCAGTACTAAAAACCAAAGCGTAAATCGACCAAAATTTAATTTTTAAATTATTATCCCCTTAAATCTTATAATAATTCCCCATTCTTACTATTAATCCTATTATTTATTCCAAACAATAAACAAATTCCCACAGATTTTAGTTTACGTTTTCGAAGAAAAAAAATCCAAAATTTTCACTTTACGTTCTTCGAAGAAAAAAAAATCCAAAATTTTCACTTTACGTTCTTCGAAGAAAAAAAATCAAAAATTTTCACATTCCGTTCTTCGAAGAAAAAAAAATTCAAATTCACTTTTAACCTATTGTTACAATAAAGCTGTGGGAAAAAAAAAATCCAAAAACCCACTTCATAAACCATAGTTACGACAATGGTGTAGGGAAAAATCCAAAATCAAACTTTTGATACTATTACCACAATCGTATAGAGGGAAAACCCAAAATCCCACTTCTGAAACCATTGTTACGATGACTGTATTTGTATATGGAGTTTGCACTCTCAACCTGATGTTGTGGCGAGGGGTGTAGTAGGCCGGACATAAGATGGTAAATGTCCAGGTATACAATCATCGGAGTCAGGATGGCCTAGGGCGTTGGTGGCCTACTACACATGCAGAACTTCACGGGTTCATTATGGATTCCCCTGGTCGATTCACACTATGGTTTGCATACCGAACACACAACAGGTTATCAACCACCCATCATACACTAGGCCTTACAGGCCAGCCCACTCTGAGGAGCTTAACTGAAGCACTGTTCAAATAGATGTAATAAGCTAAAGAGCGCTATACGCGATGTTTACGTCTTAATACACACGCCCGTTCGAATAGGCAACCCGAGAGGTCCTCATCAATGCGACGTTCGGTGTTGCAACGTTGATACAATTTTTCGAGCTCTAAAAAGATCAGAAAAGGATCTTAGTACTACTTGAAGTACAAGAGTCTTATTTGACACCCATTATATTGTAAAAAAGCTATTAAATTAACGCATGGACAGCATTGGACCTCGAACTAGCAATAAGCAGTCGTAACAGAACAAAAACGTGTTCTTTCGAAGAAAAGTTGTTTCTTTAGCTTCCAACAAATTAGAACTTTCATGCTTCCTTTGGCAACCCTGACGACGCTGCTCCTATCCTCGGGCCGCTGGCGGAACCAACCAAGCGATCTGATTGGCCCTGCATAACGGAGAATAGGACCAAGCTCTATTCTCCTTATTCGCCTTATTACAGCGCGCCCCGAAGAAATGAGGAATCTGTAATAAGCCTTATACGCCTTATTACACCTTATTACACCTATTTGAACAATGCATGAGACTCATAGAGGTGACCTATGGTCCGTAAATAAACAAAAGGTTTTATTAATAGAAATACTCACAAAAGAACAATCTTTAAATGAATCGAGTTCTTACCGGTCGGGAAACCCGGAAAGAAGTGTGGAAGAAGGGTGAGTCACACCGCATGAGTCACCATAACCGACGAGTTAATAAATAATAGAAAGAGTGGCCGCGACAGTATAGAAGATACAAGCAACGGAAGGGGGTAACGCTGCCTAGCGGCGGCAAAAGGAAAACGTACGGAGTGCAGATGGCATCACCGTAACACTTCAACGAACAGGGATCCTGACTTCAACGAAAGGGGATCCTGACTTCAATGAACAGGGATCCTTACTTCAACGAACAGGGATCCTGACTTCAACGAACAGGGATCCTGACTTCAACGAACAGGGATCCTGACGGCCGCTTGGCTGACTCCGACTACTACTAGTCCTCCGACTCCTCTCCCATCCGAAGCTTGGCTTGACTCCGACTACTTCTAGTCCTCCGACTCCTCTCCCCTGAATCCTGACTTCAAAGAACAGGGATCCTGACTTCAACGAACTCGCCTCCGACTCCTCTCCCCTGAATCCTGACTTCAAAGAACAGGGATCCTGACTTCAACGAACAGGGATCCTGACAGCCGCTTGGCTGAGTCCGACTACTACTAGTCCTCCGACTCCTCTCCCCTTCAACAAACAGGGATCCTTACTTCAACGAACAGGGATCCTGACTTCAACGAACAGGGATCCTGACTTCAACGAACAGGGATCCTGACGGCCGCTTGGCTGACTCTGACTACTACTAGTCCTCCGAATCCTCTCTTGAGAAAAAGGGATCCTGAGTTCAACGAACAGGAATCCTGACTTAAACGAACAGGGATCCTGACTTTCAACGAACAGGGATCCTGACTCAACGAACAGGGATCCTGACGGCCGCTTGGCCGACTCCGACTACTACTAGTCCTCCGACTCCTCTCCCCTCAGAAGCTTGGGTTGACTCCGACTACTTCTAGTCCTCCGACTCCTCTCCCCTCCGACGCCTGGCTTGACTCCGACTACTACTAGTCCTATATATATGTTTCGGAAGCCTCCGGTGAGAGTAGAATGGCACAACTACCGATACTTGTGGACTTAGTCGAATTTCAATCTTGAGAAACGGGGATCCTGACTTCAACGAACAGGGATCCTGACTTCAACGAACAGGGATCCTGACTTCAACGAACAGGGATCCTGACTTCAACGAACAGGGATCCTGACTTCAACGAACAGGGATCCTGACTTCAACGAACAGGGATCCTGACTTCAACGAACAGGGATCCTGACTTCAACGAACAGGGATCCTGACTTCAACGAACAGGGATCCTGACTTCGACAAACAGGGATCCTGACTTCAACGAACAGGGATCCTGACTTCAACGAACAGGGATCCTGACTTCAATGAACATTGATCCTTACTTCAACGAACAGGGATCTTGACTTCAACGAACAGGGATCCTGACTCAACGAACAGGGATCCTGACGGCCGCTTGGCCGACTCCGACTACTACTAGTCCTCCGACTCCTCTCCCCTCAGAAGCTTGGGTTGACTCCGACTACTTCTAGTCCTCCGACTCCTCTCCCCTCCTACGCTTGGCTTGACTCCGACTACTACTAGTCCTATATATATGTTTCGGAAGCCTCCGGTGAGAGTAGAATGGCACAACTACCGATACTTGTGGACTTAGTCGAATTTCAATCTTGAGAAACGGGGATCCTGACTTCAACGAACAGGGATCCTGACTTCAACGAACAGGGATCCTGACTTCAACGAACAGGGATCCTGACTTCAACGAACAGGGATCCTGACTTCAACGAACAGGGATCCTGACTTCAACGAACAGGGATCCTGACTTCAACGAACAGGGATCCTGACTTCAACGAACAGGGATCCTGACTTCGACAAACAGGGATCCTGACTTCAACGAACAGGGATCCTGACTTCAACGAACAGGGATCCTGACTTCAATGAACATTGATCCTTACTTCAACGAACAGGGATCTTGACTTCAACGAACAGGGATCCTGACTTCAACGAACAGGGATCCTGACGGCCGCTTGGCTGACTCCGACTACTACTAGTCCTCCGACTCCTCTCCCCTCCGAAGCTTGGCTTGACTCCGACTACTTCTAGTCCTCCGACTCCTCTCCCCTCCGAAGCTTGGCTTGACTCCGACTACTTCTAGTCCTCCGACTCCTCTCCCCTGAATCCTGACTTCAACGAACAGGAATCCTGACTTCAACGAACAGGGATCCTGACTTCAACGAACAGGGATCCTGACGGCCGCTTGGCTGACTCCGACTACTACTAGTCCTCCGACTCCTCTCCCCTCCAAAGCTTGGCTTGACTCCGACTACTTCTAGTCCTCCGACTCCTCTCCCCTCCGACGCTTGGCTTGACTCCGACTACTACTAGTCCTATATATATGTTTCGGAAGCCTCCGGTGAGAGTAGAATGGCACAACTACCGATACTTGTGGACTTAGTCGAATTTCAATCTTGAGAAACAGGGATCCTGACTTCAACGAACAGGAATCCTGACTTGAACGAACAGGGATCCTGACTTCAACGAACAGGGATCCTGACGGCCGCTTGGCTGACTCCGACTACTACTAGTCCTCCGACTCCTCTCCCCTTCAACGAACAGGGATCCTGACTTCAACGAACAGGGATCCTGACTTCAACGAACAGGGATCCTGACTTCAACGAACAGGGATCCTGACTTCAACGAACAGGGATCCTGACTTCAACGAACAGGGATCCTGACTTCAACGAACAGGGATCCTGACTTCAACGAACAGGGATCCTGACTTCAACGAACAGGGATCCTGACTTCAACGAACAGGGATCCTGACTTCAACGAACAGGGATCCTGACTTCGACAAACAGGGATCCTGACTTCAACGAACAGGGATCCTGACTTCAACGAACAGGGATCCTGACTTCAACGAACAGGGATCCTGACTTCGACAAACAGGGATCCTGACTTCAACGAACAGGGATCCTGACTTCAACGAAAGGGGATCCTGACTTCAATGAACAGGGATCCTTACTTCAACGAACAGGGATCCTGACTTCAACGAACAGGGATCCTGACTTCAACGAACAGGGATCCTGACTTCAACGAACAGGGATCCTGACTTCAACGAACAGGGATCCTGACGGCCGCTTGGCTGACTCCGACTATTACTAGTCCTCCGACTCCTCTCCCCTCCGAAGCTTGGCTTGACTCCGACTACTTCTAGTCCTCCGACTCCTCTCCCCTGAATCCTGACTTCAACGAACAGGGATCCTGACTTCAACGAACAGGGATCCTGACGGCCGCTTGGCTGAATCCGACTACTACTAGTCCTCCGACTCCTCTCCCCTTCAACGAACAGGGATCCTGACTTCAACGAACAGGGATCCTGACTTCAACGAACAGGGATCCTGACTTCAACGAACAGGGATCGTGACTTCAACGAACAGGGATCCTGACGGCCGCTTGGCTGACTCCGACTACTACTAGTACTCTGACTCCTCTCCCCTCCGAAGCTTGGGTTGACTCCGACTACTTCTAGTCCTCCGACTCCTCTCCCCTCCGAAGCTTGGCTTGACTCCGACTACTTCTAGTCCTCCGACTCCTCTCCCCTCCGACACTTGGCTTGACTCCGACTACTACTAGTCCTATATATATGTTTCGAAAGCCTCCGGTGAGAGTAGAATGGCACAACTACCGATAATTGTGGACTTAGTCGAATTTCAATCTTGAGAAACAGGGATCCTGACTTCAACGAACAGAAATCCTGACTTCAACGAACAGGGATCCTGACTTCAACGAACAGGGATCCTGACTTCAACGAACAGGGATCCTGACTTCAACGAACAGGGATCCTGACTTCAACGAACAGGGATCCTGACTTCAACGAACAGGGATCCTGACTTGAACGAACAGGGATCCTGACGGCCGCTTGGCTGACTCCGACTACTACTAGTCCTCCGACTCCTCTCCCCTGAATCCTGACTTCAACGAACAGGGATCCTGACTTCAACGAACAGGGATCCTGACTTCAACGAACAGGGATCCTGACTTCAACAAACAGGGATCCTGACTTCAACGAACAGGGATCCTGGCGGCCGTTTGGCTGACTCCGACTACTACTAGTCCTCCGACTCCTCTCCCCTTTAACAAACAGGGATCCTTACTTCAACGAACAGGGATCCTGACTTCAACGAACAGGGATCCTGACTTCAACGAACAGGGATCCTGACGGCCGCTTGGCTGACTCCGACTACTACTAGTCCTCCGACTCCTCTCCCCTCCGAAGCTTGGCTTGACTCCGACTACTTCTAGTCCTCCGACTCCTCTCCCCTGAATCCTGACTTCAATGAACAGGAATCCTGACTTCAATGAACAGGGATCCTGACTTCAACGAACAGGGATCCTGACGGCCGCTTGGCTGACTCCGACTACTACTAGTCCTCCGACTCCTCTCTCCTCCAAAGCTTGGCTTGACTCCGACTACTTCTAGTCCTCCGAATCCTCTCCCCTCCGACGCTTGGCTTGACTCCGACTACTACTAGTCCTATATATATGTTTAGGAAGCCTCCGGTGAGAGTAGAATGGCACAACTACCGATACTTGTGGACTTAGTCGAATTTCAATCTTGAGAAACAGGGATCCTGACTTCAACGAACAGGAATCCTGACTTCAACGAACAGGGATCCTGACTTCAACGAAAGGGGATCCTGACTTCAATGAACAGGGATCCTTACTTCAACGAACAGGGATCCTGACTTCAACGAACAGGGATCCTGACTTCAACGAACAGGGATCCTGACTTCAACAAACAGGGATCCTGACTTCAACGAACAGGGATCCTGACTTCAACGAAAGGGGATCCTGACTTCAATGAACAGGGATCCTTACTTCAACGAACAGGGATCCTGACTTCAACGAACAGGGATCCTGACTTCAACGAACAGGGATCCTGACGGCCGCTTGGCTGACTCCGACTATTACTAGTCCTCCGACTCCTCTCCCCTCCGAAGCTTGGCTTGACTCCGACTACTTCTAGTCCTCCGACTCCTCTCCCCTGAATCCTGACTTCAACGAACAGGGATCCTGACTTCAACGAACAGGGATCCTGACGGCCGCTTGGCTGACTCCGACTACTACTAGTCCTCCAACTCCTCTCCCCTTCAACGAACAGGGATCCTGACTTCAACGAACAGGGATCCTGACTTCAACGAACAGGAATCCTGACTTCAACGAACAGGGATCCTGACTTCAACGAACGGGGATCCTGGCGGCCGCTTGGCTGACTCCGACTACTACTAGTCCTCCGACTCCTCTCCCCTTCAACAAACAGGGATCCTTACTTCAACGAACAGGGATCCTGACTTCAACGAACAGGGATCCTGACTTCAACGAACAGGGATCCTGACGGCCGCTTGGCTGACTCCGACTACTACTAGTCCTCCGACTCCTCTCCCCTCCGAAGCTTGGCTTGACTCCGACTACTTCTAGTCCTCCGACTCCTCTCCCCTCCGACGCTTGGCTTGACTCCGACTACTACTAGTCATATATATAGGTTTCGGAAGCCTCCGGTGAGAGTAGAATGGCACAACTACCGATACTTGTGGACTTAGTCGAATTTCAATCTTGAGAAACAGGGATCCTGACTTCAACGAACAGGGATCCTGACTTCAACGAACAGAAATCCTGACTTCAATGAACAGGGATCCTGACTTCAACGAACAGGGATCCTGACTTCAACGAACAGGGATCCTGACTTCAACGAACAGGGATCCTGACTTCAACGAACAGGGATCCTGACTTCAACGAACAGGGATCCTGACGGCCGCTTGGCTGACTCCGACTACTACTAGTCCTCCGACTCCTCTCCCCTCCGAAGCTTGGCTTGACTCCGACTACTTCTAGTCCTCCGACTCCTCTCCCCTCCGACACTTGGCTTGACTCCGACTACTACTAGTCCTATATATATGTTTCGGAAGCCTCCGGTGAGAGTAGAATGGCACAACTACCGATACTTGTGGACTTAGTCGAATTTCAATCTTGAGAAACAGGGATCCTGACTTCAACGAACAGGAATCCTGACTTCAACGAACAGGGATCCTGACTTCAACGAACAGAAATCCTGACTTCAACGAACAGGGATCCTGACTTCAACGAACAGGGATCCTGACTTCAACGAACAGGGATCCTGACTTCAACGAACAGGGATCCTGACTTCAACGAACAGGGATCCTGACTTCAACGAACAGGGATCCTGACTTCAACGAACAGGGATCCTGACGGCCGCTTGGCTGACTCCGACTACTACTAGTCCTCCGACTCCTCTCCCTTGAATCCTGACTTCAACGAACAGGGATCCTGACTTCAACGAACAGGGATCCTGACTTCAACGAACAGGGATCCTGACTTCAACAAACAGGGATCCTGACTTCAACGAACAGGGATCCTGACTTCAACGAACAGGGATCCTGACTTCAATGAACAGGGATCCTTACTTTAACGAACAGGGATCCTGACTTCAACGAACAGGGATCCTGACTTCAACGAACAGGGATCCTGACGGCCGCTTGGCTGACTCCGACTACTACTAGTCCTCCGACTCCTCTCCCCTCCAAAGCTTGGCTTGACTCCGACTTCTTCTAGTCCTCCGACTCCTCTCCCCTGAATCCTGACTTCAACGAACAGGGATCCTGACTTCAACGAACAGGGATCCTGACGGCCGCTTGGCTGACTCCGACTACTACTAGTCCTCCGACTCCTCTCCCCTCCAAAGCTTGGCTTGACTCCGAGTACTTCTAGTCCTCCGACTCCTCTCCCCTCCGACGCTTGGCTTGACTCCGACTACTACTAGTCCTATATATATGTTTCGGAAGCCTCCGGTGAGAGTAGAATGGCACAACTACCGATACTTGTGGACTTGGTCGAATTTCAATCTTGAGAAACAGGGATCCTGACTTCAACGAACAGGAATCCTGACTTCAACAAACAAGGATCCTTACTTCAACGAACAGGGATCCTGACTTCAACGAACAGGGATCCTGACTTCAACGAACAGGGATCCTGACGGCCGCTCGGCTGACTCCGACTACTACTAGTCCTCCGACTCCTCTCCCCTCCGAAGCTTGGCTTGACTCCGACTACTTCTAGTCCTCCGACTTCTCTCCCCTGAATCATGACTTCAACGAACAGGGATCCTGACTTCAACGAACAGGGATCCTGACTTCAACGAACAGGGATCCTGACTTCAACGAACAGGGATCCTGACTTCAATGAACAGGGATCTTGACGGCCGCTTGGCTGACTCCGACTACTACTAGTCCTCCGACTCCTCTCCCCTGAATCCTGACTTCAACGAACAGGGATCCTGACTTCAACGAACAGGGATCCGTACTAGTCCTATATATATGTTTCCGAAGCCTCCGGTGAGAGTAGAATGGCACAACTACCGATACTTGTGGACTTAGTCGAATTTCAATCTTGAGAAAAAGGGATCCTGAGTTCAACGAACAGGAATCCTGACTTCAACGAACAGGGATCCTGACTTTCAACGAACAGGGATCCTGACTCAACGAACAGGGATCCTGACGGCCGCTTGGCCGACTCCGACTACTACTAGTCCTCCGACTCCTCTCCCCTCCGAAGCTTGGGTTGACTCCGACTACTTCTAGTCCTCCGACTCCTCTCCCCTCCGAAGCTTGGCTTGACTCCGACTACTTCTAGTCCTCCGACTCCTCTCCCCTGCGACACTTGGCTTGACTCCGACTACTACTAGTCCTATATATATGTTTCGGAAGCCTCCGGTGAGATTAGAATGGCACAACTACCGATACTTGTGGACTTAGTCGAATTTCAATCTTGAGAAACAGGGATCCTGACTTCAACGAACAGGAACTCTGACTTCAACGAACAGGGATCCTGACTTCAACGAACAGAAATCCTGACTTCAACGAACAGGGATCCTGACTTCAACGAACAGGGATCCTGACTTCAACGAACAGGGATCCTGACTTCAACGAACAGGGATCCTGACTTGAACGAACAGGGATCCTGACGGCCGCTTGGCTGACTCCGACTACTACTAGTCCTCCGACTCCTCTCCCCTGAATCCTGACTTCAACGAACAGGGATCCTGACTTCAACGAACAGGGATCCTGACTTCAACGAACAGGGATCCTGACTTCAACAAACAGGGATCCTGACTTCAACGAACAGGGATCCTGGCGGCCGTTTGGCTGACTCCGACTACTACTAGTCCTCCGACTCCTCTCCCCTTTAACAAACAGGGATCCTTACTTCAACGAACAGGGATCCTGACTTCAACGAACAGGGATCCTGACTTCAACGAACAGGGATCCTGACGGCCGCTTGGCTGACTCCGACTACTACTAGTCCTCCGACTCCTCTCCCCTCCGAAGCTTGGCTTGACTCCGACTACTTCTAGTCCTCCGACTCCTCTCCCCTGAATCCTGACTTCAATGAACAGGAATCCTGACTTCAATGAACAGGGATCCTGACTTCAACGAACAGGGATCCTGACGGCCGCTTGGCTGACTCCGACTACTACTAGTCCTCCGACTCCTCTCCCCTCCAAAGCTTGGCTTGACTCCGACTACTTCTAGTCCTCCGAATCCTCTCCCCTCCGACGCTTGGCTTGACTCCGACTACTACTAGTCCTATATATATGTTTAGGAAGCCTCCGGTGAGAGTAGAATGGCACAACTACCGATACTTGTGGACTTAGTCGAATTTCAATCTTGAGAAACAGGGATCCTGACTTCAACGAACAGGAATCCTGACTTCAACGAACAGGGATCCTGACTTCAACGAAAGGGGATCCTGACTTCAATGAACAGGGATCCTTACTTCAACGAACAGGGATCCTGACTTCAACGAACAGGGATCCTGACTTCAACGAACAGGGATCCTGACTTCAACAAACAGGGATCCTGACTTCAACGAACAGGGATCCTGACTTCAACGAAAGGGGATCCTGACTTCAATGAACAGGGATCCTTACTTCAACGAACAGGGATCCTGACTTCAACGAACAGGGATCCTGACTTCAACGAACAGGGATCCTGACGGCCGCTTGGCTGACTCCGACTATTACTAGTCCTCCGACTCCTCTCCCCTCCGAAGCTTGGCTTGACTCCGACTACTTCTAGTCCTCCGACTCCTCTCCCCTGAATCCTGACTTCAACGAACAGGGATCCTGACTTCAACGAACAGGGATCCTGACGGCCGCTTGGCTGACTCCGACTACTACTAGTCCTCCAACTCCTCTCCCCTTCAACGAACAGGGATCCTGACTTCAACGAACAGGGATCCTGACTTCAACGAACAGGAATCCTGACTTCAACGAACAGGGATCCTGACTTCAACGAACGGGGATCCTGGCGGCCGCTTGGCTGACTCCGACTACTACTAGTCCTCCGACTCCTCTCCCCTTCAACAAACAGGGATCCTTACTTCAACGAACAGGGATCCTGACTTCAACGAACAGGGATCCTGACTTCAACGAACAGGGATCCTGACGGCCGCTTGGCTGACTCCGACTACTACTAGTCCTCCGACTCCTCTCCCCTCCGAAGCTTGGCTTGACTCCGACTACTTCTAGTCCTCCGACTCCTCTCCCCTCCGACGCTTGGCTTGACTCCGACTACTACTAGTCATATATATAGGTTTCGGAAGCCTCCGGTGAGAGTAGAATGGCACAACTACCGATACTTGTGGACTTAGTCGAATTTCAATCTTGAGAAACAGGGATCCTGACTTCAACGAACAGGGATCCTGACTTCAACGAACAGAAATCCTGACTTCAATGAACAGGGATCCTGACTTCAACGAACAGGGATCCTGACTTCAACGAACAGGGATCCTGACTTCAACGAACAGGGATCCTGACTTCAACGAACAGGGATCCTGACTTCAACGAACAGGGATCCTGACGGCCGCTTGGCTGACTCCGACTACTACTAGTCCTCCGACTCCTCTCCCCTCCGAAGCTTGGCTTGACTCCGACTACTTCTAGTCCTCCGACTCCTCTCCCCTCCGACACTTGGCTTGACTCCGACTACTACTAGTCCTATATATATGTTTCGGAAGCCTCCGGTGAGAGTAGAATGGCACAACTACCGATACTTGTGGACTTAGTCGAATTTCAATCTTGAGAAACAGGGATCCTGACTTCAACGAACAGGAATCCTGACTTCAACGAACAGGGATCCTGACTTCAACGAACAGAAATCCTGACTTCAACGAACAGGGATCCTGACTTCAACGAACAGGGATCCTGACTTCAACGAACAGGGATCCTGACTTCAACGAACAGGGATCCTGACTTCAACGAACAGGGATCCTGACTTCAACGAACAGGGATCCTGACTTCAACGAACAGGGATCCTGACTTCAACGAACAGGGATCCTGACGGCCGCTTGGCTGACTCCGACTACTACTAGTCCTCCGACTCCTCTCCCTTGAATCCTGACTTCAACGAACAGGGATCCTGACTTCAACGAACAGGGATCCTGACTTCAACGAACAGGGATCCTGACTTCAACAAACAGGGATCCTGACTTCAACGAACAGGGATCCTGACTTCAACGAACAGGGATCCTGACGGCCGCTTGGCTGACTCCGACTACTACTAGTCCTCCGACTCCTCTCCCTTGAATCCTGACTTCAACGAACAGGGATCCTGACTTCAACGAACAGGGATCCTGACTTCAACGAACAGGGATCCTGACTTCAACGAACAGGGATCCTGACGGCCGCTTGGCTGACTCCGACTACTACTAGTCCTCCGACTCCTCTCCCTTGAATCCTGACTTCAACGAACAGGGATCCTGACTTCAACGAACGGGGATCCTGACTTCAACGAACAGGGATCCTGACTTCAACAAACAGGGATCCTGACTTCAACGAACAGGGATCCTGACTTCAACGAACAGGGATCCTGACTTCAATGAACAGGGATCCTTACTTTAACGAACAGGGATCCTGACTTCAACGAACAGGGATCCTGACTTCAACGAACAGGGATCCTGACGGCCGCTTGGCTGACTCCGACTACTACTAGTCCTCCGACTCCTCTCCCCTCCAAAGCTTGGCTTGACTCCGACTTCTTCTAGTCCTCCGACTCCTCTCCCCTGAATCCTGACTTCAACGAACAGGGATCCTGACTTCAACGAACAGGGATCCTGACGGCCGCTTGGCTGACTCCGACTACTACTAGTCCTCCGACTCCTCTCCCCTCCAAAGCTTGGCTTGACTCCGAGTACTTCTAGTCCTCCGACTCCTCTCCCCTCCGACGCTTGGCTTGACTCCGACTACTACTAGTCCTATATATATGTTTCGGAAGCCTCCGGTGAGAGTAGAATGGCACAACTACCGATACTTGTGGACTTGGTCGAATTTCAATCTTGAGAAACAGGGATCCTGACTTCAACGAACAGGAATCCTGACTTCAACAAACAAGGATCCTTACTTCAACGAACAGGGATCCTGACTTCAACGAACAGGGATCCTGACTTCAACGAACAGGGATCCTGACGGCCGCTCGGCTGACTCCGACTACTACTAGTCCTCCGACTCCTCTCCCCTCCGAAGCTTGGCTTGACTCCGACTACTTCTAGTCCTCCGACTTCTCTCCCCTGAATCATGACTTCAACGAACAGGGATCCTGACTTCAACGAACAGGGATCCTGACTTCAACGAACAGGGATCCTGACTTCAACGAACAGGGATCCTGACTTCAATGAACAGGGATCTTGACGGCCGCTTGGCTGACTCCGACTACTACTAGTCCTCCGACTCCTCTCCCCTGAATCCTGACTTCAACGAACAGGGATCCTGACTTCAACGAACAGGGATCCGTACTAGTCCTATATATATGTTTCCGAAGCCTCCGGTGAGAGTAGAATGGCACAACTACCGATACTTGTGGACTTAGTCGAATTTCAATCTTGAGAAAAAGGGATCCTGAGTTCAACGAACAGGAATCCTGACTTCAACGAACAGGGATCCTGACTTTCAACGAACAGGGATCCTGACTCAACGAACAGGGATCCTGACGGCCGCTTGGCCGACTCCGACTACTACTAGTCCTCCGACTCCTCTCCCCTCCGAAGCTTGGGTTGACTCCGACTACTTCTAGTCCTCCGACTCCTCTCCCCTCCGAAGCTTGGCTTGACTCCGACTACTTCTAGTCCTCCGACTCCTCTCCCCTGCGACACTTGGCTTGACTCCGACTACTACTAGTCCTATATATATGTTTCGGAAGCCTCCGGTGAGAGTAGAATGGCACAACTACCGATACTTGTGGACTTAGTCGAATTTCAATCTTGAGAAACAGGGATCCTGACTTCAACGAACAGGAACTCTGACTTCAACGAACAGGGATCCTGACTTCAACGAACAGAAATCCTGACTTCAACGAACAGGGATCCTGACTTCAACGAACAGGGATCCTGACTTCAACGAACAGGGATCCTGACTTCAACGAACAGGGATCCTGACTTCAACGAACAGGGATCCTGACGGCCGCTTGGCTGACTCCGACTACTACTAGTCCTCCGACTCCTCTCCCCTGAATCCTGACTTCAACGAACAGGGATCCTGACTTCAACGAACAGGGATCCTGACTTCAACGAACAGGGATCCTGACTTCAACAAACAGGGATCCTGACTTCAACGAACAGGGATCCTGACTTCAGCGAACAGGGATCCTGACTTCAATGAACAGGGATCCTTACTTTAACGAACAGGGATCCTGACTTCAACGAACAGGGATCCTGACTTCAATGAACAGGGATCCTGACGGCCGCTTGGCTGACTCCGACTACTACTAGTCCTCCGACTCCTCTCCCCTCCAAAGCTTGGCTTGACTCCGACTTCTTCTAGTCCTCCGACTCCCCGTATGGAAATAATTCAAGTCGTAAACGATCGTAAACGATCGTTTTTTTACGATCGTATTATGGGACATTCCGATCGTAAACGATCGTTTTTTTACGATTGGAAACAGTTGTTTACGATTGGAAACAGTCGTTTACGATTGAAAACAGTTGTTAACGATCGTAAACGATCGTATTTTTACGATCGGAAACGATCGTAAACGATCGTTTTTTTACGATCGTATTATGGGACATTCCGATCGTAAACGATCGTTTTTTTACGATCGGAAACAGTTGTTAACGATCGTATTTTTACGATCGTAAAAAAAACGATCGTTAACAACCGTTTCCAATCGTAAACGATCGTTTTTTCCCAATTGTATTATGGGACAATCCGACCGTAAACGATTGTTTTTTTATGATTGGAAAGAGTTGTTAACGATCGTATTTTTCCGATCGGAAACGGTTGTTCCCAATCGTATTTCCAGTATGAATATGGCAGATAATTCAAGCTGAAAAAAAAAACAATAGTAAACGATCGTTATTATCGAAAACAGTCATTTCTAAGATTTTTTTTTCAATATGAGCATTGGGCATATTTCCACACTGTATGTAGTCACTTCCATTTTTATAACTGAATTAAGAACTGATATTTCCAGATTTTTGTAAAATATGCTGTCATGAAGGCATTCCACTTCCAGCTGGTGAGGTCCTGAAAGATCTGCGACCATAAGAAGACATGAAGATTCCACTAAGCCACCCACTAGAGTAGAAAAGATATCATTCTCAGCCAGTTCTACATTTGTTCAATTGTTTGGACAAAACGAATAAAAACTAACGAAGGGAACATTTATCCGCAACACCCCGAAGAAATGTCACTCCCTGAGGCGGTCGCGGTCTGAGGCGGTCGGCGCTGATTGGCTTGTTGCAGAGCGCAGTCACAGGTCATGCTTTGGGTACGTGAGGTCAGCATACCTCTGGGAATTCATTGTATAGGAAGAAGGCATTTTCGGTATAACTTGTCAGCGCCAAGTTATAGGGGTGAATAATGGTATATGTAACTTTTCAGAGTGGGTAGAATAATAGGGGTTAAGTGAAAAGGAAAGGTAATCAATTGGTTAGGTATGATCGCCTGGCAATGGTCGCTAGTGATCCGTTAACCTAACTACCTCAACCTAATCCTATTCTAACACTATCCAAACCCTACCCCTAGCTATACCAAACCTCCCAGCCACTAAAAACTAATCAACTTTCTTATCGTCTTGAAAATAAAACAATTGCTTCCGATCGAAAACAGTTGAAAACGATCGGAAACAATTGAAAACGATCGTTAAATTACGATCGTAAAAAACGATCGTAAAATAACGATCGTAAACAACCGTTTACGATTGAGATTTTAGTTTCAGCTTTTAGTTAAACTATTTAGATTATGCAAAACTAAAAACTAATCAACTTTCTTATTGCCGTTGTTATAAATCAGGTCTGTATTTATCGTCTTGAAAATAAAAACAATTGTTTCCGATCGAAAACAGTTGAAAACGATCGTAAACAATTGAAAACGATCGTTCAATTACGATCGTAAAAAAACGATCGTAAAATTACGATCGTAAACAATTGTTTACGATCGTTAAATTACGATCGTAAAAAAAACGATCGTTAAATTACGATCGTAAAAAAACGATCGTAAAATTACGATCGTAATGTAGCGGATGCTATTTCATTTCGTTTGCCCTCAGGGTATGCAATCACTCTGAGGGAAATTCGCGCATTCATTTTTGTAGTTAGTACGCTGGGGAGAGTTGTCAAGAAGAGATCTATGATTTTTGTTTCGTTATACAAGGAATAAAGTGTTTAATAACTGGTGTAATTAATTAGATTTCATTACAAACCAGGACAGTGGTGTCAGAAGTGTACAATCTTAAAGAAAAAGGTTGTTTAAAGTGAAAGAATTCGCCCCGATTTCGGTCCCAGATTCCGTGAATTTTGTTTGAAGATTACGTGAGATTATCGTGACGGGAAAAGTGACTTTTGGATACAGCAAGCAGCATTTGGATTAGAGACCTGATCTACCGTCGTTGCGTCATCGAGTCTGCACCGTTTCCGTCATCACAGTAAGATTTTGCGTAACCTTTTATAGACAATAGCGGCTCAATCCGTGATTTTTCTTCGAATAATTTAAATTTAATTTGGATTACCATAGACAATTTGTGCTTTTGAAAGATTAATTTCAAGTTTCGGAAAATTTTTGTTGAAATTAAATCGAGTTTCCTTAAAGGACCAGTGATAGAATCACATTTTTGTCCCAAGAAGTGTGTTCAGTTAAGGGTTCGTGGACATTTTCCCGAAAATTAGAAACAAGTTCTGATCTTGGAATTGGTGTTCGTTAAAGGACAAGTGACATTCTCTTGGTTTAAGACATTATCGGTTTTTTGTTGAAAAATCGACCCCAGTGTACTCGTTGTCGTGTTCAGACAGGCGATTCCGTGTCGCAAAAATAGACAAGTGGTCATCGAGGCTATTTTGTGGGATTTCCGAATTCCGTGTGCGAGTACTTCCGAGTACTTGTGTTGTTTTGCAATTTTATTGCGCAGTGAACAGTCCCTGAAGCAAGAGGCGTGATTACACTCTTGTTTGTGCCAGGTTGTTCCAGTGGCCGTGCCACAACCCTGAATATTTGTGAGGAACAGCTTTCATTGAGGGAAGCTGCCATTTACCGTCACATTATATTCGTCACCGTTATTGGTCTACCATTACCAATTTGGCAGAGTGGCTCTTGTCATTCTAGCGTTTGTGCTTTTCAGCACGAGATTTGTGACTTTTGTCATATTTAAGCGTGTGCTTTTCAGCACTTGCCTGTGATTTTTATCACATCTAAGTGTGTGCTTTTCAGCACTGAAAAGTGACTTAGGTCGCATCCAAGTTTGTGCTTTTCAGCATACACAAGTGATTTACATCACATCCAAGTTTGTGCTTTTCAGCATACCATATAGGGACTCTAGTCCTATTTAAGATAGTGCTTTTCGGCACGTGCCTGTGATTTTACATCATATCTAAGTCTGTGCTTGTCAGCACTCCATAGTGATTTATATCACATCCAAGCGTGTGCTTCTCAGCACTCTACCGTGATTTACATCACATCCAAGTGTGTGCTTCTCAGCACTCTACCGTGATTTATATCACATCCAAGTGTGTGCTTCTCAGCACTCGACAGTGATTTATATCACATCTAAGTTTGTGCTTCTCAGCACTTTACAGTGATTTACATCATATCCAAGTTTGTGCTTTTCAGCACCTGCTCAGTCATTTGTATCATAACCAAGCGTGTACTTTAGCACTTGTCAAGATTTCGTCGAACGCGGCCTATGATTCAACTCATGTTGTCGCATGAGTAATCCAGTACCAGCACAGTCTTCAAGTGCCCGAAATTCATCTGGTGTGGAAACACGTCAACAGGCGAGGGAAAGAGAATTGAGAACTGGGTTTCCGGTTGAGTACTATCGGCTAACTACGTCAGTCCGACCAAGTACCTCAACGTTATCATCAAGGACCTGTTCGGAGGCTTCGATTGTCCCATCAGATCATCAAGCTGACGAAGTAACCAAAGAGGTGAAACCAGACTTACAGTCATCATCGTCTGAGGAAGAATTCTTCTTGGAACTCTCACCAAAAGAAGAAAAAGTTCGAAACCCACCAGAAATCATGAACACGGAACAAATGTTGGAAGTTATCAAGAAGTCACTGGTCATGACAATTGAGGCGTCACAGAGCCAACTCCAGACGGCTTTGGAAACGGAAAGGCAAGCAACCGCTTCTTCGATCAGGGCCTTAACTGATCAACTCCAGCCACTGTATGCTGCGATTCAAACAAATCAGGTGGCTATGCAAGGATCATCCAATCTCTTTTCGGGGTCCAAGGTCAAAATCTCAAGATTTGAAAAAGGCACAGACGTAGACGCCTACCTCACAATGTTTGAACGTGCAGCAACTCAAAATGGCTGGAATCGAGCAACATGGGCGATGCATTTACAAGGTCTACTGTCAGGAAGGGCAGCTGAAGCTGCAGCATTGATTCCGGAAAACATCTGTAAGGATTATGATGCACTGAAAGCGGCTATTCTGAGACGATATGAAGTTACCGAAGAAACGTACCGCCAACGATTTCGTTCCATAGAAAAGGAAAGTGACCAATCTTTCATCGATTTTGGAGCGAAGCTTGAACATCTACTGACCAAATGGCTGGGACTGGGTGACTACAAGAGCATTGAAGATCCAGAGATACTTATCACGCTTATCAACAGCATTCTTCAAAAGCTACTGGTTGAACAGTTTGTAAATACTTTACGTAGCGAGCAGCTACAAATAAGAATCAGAGAGCTGAAAGCCCCGACTTTGGAAGTTGCAGTGGAAACAGCTGAGAATTTTCTTCTCGCGCGGAAAGCTTACCGTTCTTCTGCGTCGACAAGCCGAAACACCAAGACAGTAAACGTGAAGGGTGAAAAACAAGAGGACTCGACGATGACCACACCTGCAAAACCAAAAGGATTTGATTTGAAACAGAAGAACCAGAAGGATCGCCAGGTTTTGGTTTGTTTCAAATGCAAAAAGGAAGGTCACATTGCGAACCGTTGCAAGTCTTCTGTCAAAAAAGAAGATGGCCTTCTAGCGAGAAGTCCTACAAAATCACCAGACATCGAAAAATTCTTCTGGTATGACGGCGAAGTCAACGGCAAGCCAGCTCGAGTTATGGTGGATACAGGAGCTACTTCTACCATCGTCCACAGCAAATTCATTCATCAAACTTCTCCGTTTGTTGACAGAATTGATATCTGCTGCGTTCATGGCGACAAGAAAACATATCCTATGAATAAAGCAGAAGTAGCAGTCAACAAAGATGGCAAGAGATACACCTGCAATTCCGAGGTGGCAGTCAGTGATAATCTTCCCGTGGATGTCCTGATTGGAAAATCGTTTCCGCGGTTCCTAGAGCTGTGCAGAGCCAATGCAGTGTCCAAGAACCACATGGACGAGGCCTTTCTGACAACTAGGAGCCGAAGTTATAGTTGCCAGCCGACGGATTTGTCAGAAAACGACTTGACTAGAATCGAACCGGACTTGGTCGTTAACAGCACAGACCTTGACAGACCTAGACAAAGTCGCCAGCAGAAAAGGATTGAGGCTCAGAGGAGAAGCGAAGGAACGTCAAACACAACAGAACAGATCGATCCAGAAAACCTTTCTTCGAAGGAACTGGAAGAACTGCAGAAAAAGGACAACTCGCTTAAACTCTGTTTCAAGAAAGCAATCCTAGGAACAGACTTCGAAGTTCAGAACAATCTCCTTTACCGAAGATGCGTATCGCGACTTGACGGAAACGAATCACTTCAGTTGGTGGTCCCAAAACCATGCCGAAGATTCATTTTACAAGTTGCACATGACCAGCTAATGGGAGGGCATGCTGGAAAACATCGAACAGCCGACAGAGTTCTTCAGCGATTCTTCTGGCCAGGAATCCGGAAAGATGTCACCAACTACGTTCGAACATGCCATGCCTGCCAACTCACAGCCAGACTCAAACCGAAGGAGAGAGTCCCGATGGTCAAAATGCCTTTGATCGTCGAACCGTTTCGCCGCATAGCAATGGATATTGTAGGTCCCCTAACTGCATCCCGCAATGGCCACAAGTTCATCCTTGTTATCTCAGATTACGGAACAAGATATCCGGAAGCCATTCCGCTCCGGACAACGAATGCGAGGAAAATAGCCGAAGCTTTAGAGCAGTATTTCTGTCGGGTTGGGGTACCAGAAGAGATACTGACTGACCAAGGAGCTAATTTTCTTTCGAAGTCACTGAAGGAACTGTACAAGATTGTGGGCATCAAAGCTATCCGTACAACTCCATACCACCCGCAGTGCGATGGGTTGGTTGAAAACTTCAACGGTACTTTGATAGCGATGCTCAAGAAATTTGTTGGAGAATCCACCAAAGACTGGGATAGGATGCTACCCTACATCCTATTCTCCTACAGGGAAACAGCCCAAAACTCTACAGGCTTCAGTCCATTCGAGCTTCTCTATGGAAGGAGGCCACGCGGTCCTCTGGACATAGTCCGAGAGCAGTGGGAAGCCGAGGTCAACAAGACTACGTCGAAATCAGTGGTTGATCATCTACTGACCATACGAGCTCGCCTGGAACACATGGTCGAAAAAGCCAAAGACAACCTGGAATTGGCTATGACAAAACAGAAGTCATACTACGATCAAAAAGCTAAGCCACGAACGCTCGAACCAGGAGATGAAGTACTAGTTTTGATGCCAACCGGTACCCACAAGTTGGAAACAAAATGGAGTGGACCCTACAGAGTTCTGAGGAGAGTCAATGCCGTCGATTACGAAGTGGAGATGACTGATGGCAGGAAGAAGTCAAAAGTCCTGCATATAAATCTACTGCGGCGTTTCGAACGTCGAGAGCCAGAGTTCGACTTGTATGTGGAGGATGTGGGCTTCCTTCAAAGCCCATCCACGAAAAAGTCATCTGCTGAGTTGGAAGAAAAATTCAAAGATTCACTACAGCACTTGAATCACAAGAGTCGAAGACAATTATTGACCATTGCCGAGAAATTCAAACACGTTTTCAGCGAACTTCCAGGGCGTAGCTCAACTGAGAAACATCACATTGATACTGGGGACACAAAACCATTCAAACAGCGTCCTTACCGTATACCGCAGGCTCTACAGGCAGCAATGGAGGAGGAGGTGAAGCGCATGCTTGACCTTGGAATCATCAGACCTTCGAGCAGTGCTTGGAGTTCCCCTGTTGTCATGGTTCCCAAACCAGACGGTTCAACAAGATTTTGCCTCGATTTCAGGAAGATCAATTCGGTGTCAAAGTTCGACTCTTACCCTCTTCCTAGGATCGACGAGCTCCTCGAAACAATAGGAAGCGCCAAATACATTACCGTTATTGATTTGACCAAAGGATACTGGCAGATCGTACTAACTGAGGAGAGCTGCGAGAAGACTGCGTTTCAGACAAACTCAGGTCTGTACGAGTTTACTGTGATGCCGTTCGGTCTTCACGGGGCTCCTGCTACTTTTCAAAGATTAGTTGACCGTATCCTCAGGCAGTGCCGCAAGTATGCACGAGCGTACCTAGACGATATAGTCATCTTCAGCAACAGTTGGGAAGAGCATTTGGCACACCTAGAAGATGTGCTGCGCAAGATTGAAGACGCTGGACTTACAATTCATCCAAAGAAATGCCGCTTTGCCGAGACCGAGACAACTTACTTGGGACATCGCATCGGTAACGGTATGGTTCGACCGGTTGAAGAACACGTCCAAGGGGTCAACAACTTCCCAGTTCCAAAAACGAAGAAGGAAGTCAGATCGTTTCTGGGGATGGCCAACTACTATCATCGATTTGTGCCAAGGTTTGCAGAACGTGCTGGCCCACTAACTGCTCTGGTCCCGAAAAAGTTACATGGACAGAATCATGCCAGAGGTCCTTCGTAGATCTGAAATCTGCCTTGACATCATCACCAATTTTAAGGACTCCAGATTACCAACGGGACTTCATTTTGCAGACTGATGCCTCGAACACTGGACTTGGAGTAGTGCTTTCGCAACGATGGGGAGATGAAGAACATCCCATTGCCTACAAAAGCAGAAAACTGTCCCAAGCCGAATATCGTTACTCCACAATTGAACGAGAAGCTCTCGCTCTAAAGGGGGGCATAGAATGCTTTACATATTATCTGACGGGTCGGCACTTCTGCGTAGAGACTGATCACAATCCTCTGCGTTGGATGAACGTGTGTCGGTCCAAGAATGCTCGACTTGCAAGATGGTCCCTTGCACTTCAGGAATATTCGTTTACAGTGAAGGCCAGACCGGGTGTTGAAAACGGAAATGCCGACGCCTTGTCGCGGCTCCTGTAATGTGTATATATTGTGAATATGTGTGTTTACATTTCTGTGAGAACATTTCCTTTATTTCAAACTTAAAAAGGGAGGACTGTAGCGGATGCTATTTAATTTCGTTTGCCCTCAGGGTATGCAATCACTCTGAGGGAAATTCGCGCATTCATTTTTGTAGTTCAGAATCAGAATCATCTTTATTTACCCAATATCTTTACGCAAGGGAAAAAATAACCTGGGAAGTCAACAATTAATACGCTCGTTGAAATACATAAAATAACACTTTATATATACAATTAATTCATAGCGTGTCAAAATGCTTCATTGTCTTCGTTCCCTTCTATTTTCAGGTTGTGATGACGGATGAAATATGGCACAAACGACTTTGTGTAGCGTTGACTTGATTTTGTTGGTGGTGGTTGAAGGAGTGGATCGAGTCCCTTAAGTTTTTCGGCACGACGTGTTCGATTGTTGGGAAGGGGGGTGAATTCCGGTAGGATGTCACGATGGTGCTCAGATCTAAGACATTTAGTGCCAAATGTCATGGCAAGATCGTGGCGTCTCTTCGAAAGCGTTGGGATGTTGAGTTTGCTGACGCTATCCTCGTATGACACATACGACGGTCCGAGGATTATCTTGCAGGCTCGTTTTTGTAGAGACTCTAGCCTCGAACTCTGGTTCTGTGATAGCATAGGATGCCAAGCTGCGCAGGCGTACTCGGTGGCAGGTCTAATGTATGTTTTGTAGCACGTTACCATTGTGTCCTTGGGGATGGCGAACCTTCGTAGTTTTGCGAAAAATTTGAGTAGGTACGATGTTTTCGAGACTATTTTCGACACATGCGTCTCCATGCTTAGCTTCTCGTCCAGATGAAGTCCCAGGATCTTGATGGTTTTGCTCGAACCGAGGACATCATCGGTAGCAGGTATGTCTTGTTTCAGAAAGTTAAATCTGATGAGCGTGCTTTTTTCTGAGCTGACTGTCAGTTTCAGTTGCTCAGCCTCATTGGAAAGAGTCTCAAATGCCTCTTTGACAGGGCATTTATCAGGTACCTCGTTTATTGACCGGAGAATGGGAAGGGTCAGATCGTCTGCAAACTTGAGCCTTTCCATGATCTTGATGATCAAAGAGTTAATGACGATTGTGAAGCAAGAGGGCCCAAGTTTGCCTCCTTGAGGGGCTCCACATGTGATTGGAAGAAAATCGGAGATTTCGCCATCCTCCAGCAGCACACATTGGAGTCTCTGAGACAGGTAGCTGGCGACCAACCTAAGGACAATTTGTCTGGCTCCCATCAGCTCTGCCTCTCCTACAACGACATTGTGACAAAGGTAATCAAAGGCCTTGACAAAATCTCCTATTAGGCAATCCACAAAACTGCCTGGTAGCTCTAGGTGCTTAGTTAGTACGCTGGGGAGAGTTGTCAAGAAGAGATCTATGATTTTTGTTTCGTTATACAAGGAATAAAGTGTTTAATAACTGGTGTAATTAATTAGTTTTCATTACAAACCAGGACACGTAAACAACCGTTTACGATCGTTAACAACTGCAAACAATTGTTAACAATTGTAAACGATCGTTAACAACTGTTTACGACTTAATTATTTCCATACGGGTCCTCTCCCCTGAATGCTGACTTCAACGAACAGGGATCCTGACTTCAACGAACAGGGATCCTGACTTCAACGAACAGGGATCCTGACTTCAACAAACAGGGATCCTTACTTCAACGAACAGGGATCCTGACTTCAACGAAAGGGGATCCTGACTTCAATGAACAGGGATCCTTACTTCAACGAACAGGGATCCTGACTTCAACGAACAGGGATCCTGACTTCAACGAACAGGGATCCTGACGGCCGCTCGGCTGACTCCGACTACTACTAGTCCTCCGACTCCTCTCTGCTCCGAAGCTTGGCTTGACTCCGACTACTTCTAGTCCTCCGACTCCTCTCCCCTAAATCCTGACTTCAACGAACAGGGATCCTGACTTCAACGAACAGGGATCCTGACTTCAACGAACAGGGATCCTGACTTCAACGAACAGGGATCCTGACGGCCGCTTGGCCGACTCCGACTACTACTAGTCCTCCGACTCCTCTCCCCTCTGAAGCTTGGGTTGACTCCGACTACTTCTAGTCCTCCGACTCCTCTCCCCTCCGACGCTTGGCTTGACTCCGACTACTACTAGTCCTATATATGTTTCGGAAGCCTCCGGTGAGAGTAGAATGGCACAACTACCGATAATTGTGGACTTAGTCGAATTTCAATCTTGAGAAACAGGGATCCTGACTTCAACGAAAAGGGATCCTGACTTCAACGAACAGGGATCCTGACTTCAACGAACAGGGATCCTGACTTCAATGAACAGGGATTCTTACTTTAACGAACAGGGATCCTGACTTCAATGAACAGGGATTCTTACTTTAACGAACAGGGATCCTGACTTCAACGAACAGGGATCCTGACGGCCGCTTGGCTGACTCCGACTACTACTAGTCCTCCGACTCCTCTCTGCTCCGAAGCTTGGCTTGACTCCGACTACTTCTAGTCCTCCGACTCCTCTCCCCTAAATCCTGACTTCAACGAACAGGGATCCTGACTTCAACGAACAGGGATCCTGACTTCAACGAACAGGGATCCTGACTTCAATGAACAGGGATTCTTACTTTAACGAACAGGGATCCTGACTTCAACGAACAGGGATCCTGACTTCAACGAACAGGGATCCTGACGGCCCGCTTGGCTGACTCCGACTACTACTAGTCCTCCGACTCCTCTCCCCTCCAAAGCTTGGCTTGATTCCGACTTCTTCTAGTCCTCCGACTCCTCTCCCCTGAATCCTGACTTCAACGAACAGGGATCCTGACTTCAACGAACAGGGATCCTGACTTCAACGAACAGGGATCCTGACGGCCGCTTGGCTGACTCCGACTACTACTAGTCCTCCGACTCCTCTCCCCTCCAAAGCTTGGCTTGAGTCCGAGTACTTCTAGTCCTCCGACTCCTCTCCCCTCCGACGCTTGGCTTGACTCCGACTACTACTAGTCCTATATATATGTTTCGGAAGCCTCCGGTGAGAGTAGAACGGCACAACTACCGATACTTGTGGACTTAGTCGAATTTCAATCTTGAGAAACAGGGATCCTGACTTCAACGAACAGGAATCCTGACTTCAACGAACAGGGATCCTGACTTCAACGAACAGGGATCCTGACTTCAACGAACAGGGATCCTGACTTCAATGAACAGGGATCCTGACTTCAACAAACAGGAATCCTTACTTCAACGAACAGGGATCCTGACTTCAACGAAAGGGGATCCTGACTTCAATGAACAGGGATCCTTACTTCAACGAACAGGGATCCTGACTTCAACGAACAGGGATCCTGACTTCAACGAACAGGGATCCTGACGGCCGCTCGGCTGACTCCGACGACTACTAGTCCTCCGACTCCTCTCCCCTCCGAAGCTTGGCTTGACTCCGACTACTTCTAGTCCTCCGACTCCTCTCCCCTGAATCCTGACTTCAACGAACAGGGATCCTGACTTCAACGAACAGGGATCCTGACTTCAACGAACAGGGATCCTGACTTCAACGAACAGGGATCCTGACTTCAACAAACAGGGATCCTGACTTCAACGAACAGGGATCCTGACTTCAACGAAAGGGGATCCTGACTTCAATGAACAGGGATCCTTACTTCAACGAACAGGGATCCTGACTTCAACGAACAGGGATCCTGACTTCAACGAACAGGGATCCTGACGGCCGCTTGGCTGACTCCGACTATTACTAGTCCTCCGACTCCTCTCCCCTCCGAAGCTTGGCTTGACTCCGACTACTTCTAGTCCTCCGACTCCTCTCCCCTGAATCCTGACTTCAACGAACAGGGATCCTGACTTCAACGAACAGGGATCCTGACGGCCGCTTGGCTGACTCCGACTACTACTAGTCCTCCGACTCCTCTCCCCTTCAACGAACAGGGATCCTGACTTCAACGAACAGGGATCCTGACTTCAACGAACAGGGATCCTGACTTCAACGAACAGGGATCCTGACTTCAACGAACAGGGATCCTGGCGGCCGCTTGGCTGACTCTGACTACTACTAGTCCTCCGACTCCTCTCCCCTTCAACAAACAGGGATCCTTACTTCAACGAACAGGGATCCTGACTTCAACGAACAGGGATCCTGACTTCAACGAACAGAGATCCTGACGGCCGCTTGGCTGACTCCGACTACTACTAGTCCTCCGACTCCTCTCCCCTCCGAAGCTTGGCTTGACTCCGACTACTTCTAGTCCTCCGACTCCTCTCCCCTCCGACGCTTGGCTTGACTCCGACTACTACTAGTCCTATATATATGTTTCGGAAGCCTCCGGTGAGAGTAGAATGGCACAACTACCGATACTTGTGGACTTAGTCGAATTTCAATCTTGAGAAACAGGGATCCTGACTTCAACGAACAGGGATCCTGACTTCAACGAACAGAAATCCTGACTTCAACGAACAGGGATCCTGACTTCAACGAACAGGGATCCTGACTTCAACGAACAGGGATCCTGACTTCAACGAACAGGGATCCTGACTTCAACGAACAGGGATCCTGACTTCAACGAACAGGGATCCTGACTTCAACGAACAGGGATCCTGACTTCAACGAACAGGGATCCTGACTTCAACGAACAGGGATCCTGGCGGCCGCTTGGCTGACTCCGACTACTACTAGTCCTCCGACTCCTCTCCCCTTCAACAAACAGGGATCCTTACTTCAACGAACAGGGATCCTGACTCAACGAACAGGGATCCTGACGGCCGCTTGGCTGACTCCGACTACTACTAGTCCTCCGACTCCTCTCCCCTCCGAAGCTTGGCTTGACTCCGACTACTTCTAGTCCTCCGACTCCTCTCCCCTCCGACACTTGGCTTGACTCCGACTACTACTAGTCATATATATATGTTTCGGAAGCCTCCGGTGAGAGTAGAATGGCACAACTACCGATACTTGTGGACTTAGTCGAATTTCAATCTTGAGAAACAGGGATCCTGACTTCAACGAACAGGAATCCTGACTTCAACGAACAGGGATCCTGACTTCAACGAACAGGGATCCTGACTTCAACGAACAGAAATCCTGACTTCAACGAACAGGGATCCTGACTTCAACGAACAGGGATCCTGACTTCAACGAACAGGGATCCTGACTTCAACGAACAGGGATCCTGACTTCAACGAACAGGGATCCTGACTTACAACGAACAGGGATCCTGACTTCGACGAACAGGGATCCTGACTTCGACAAACAGGGATCCTGACTTCGACAAACAGGGATCCTGACTTCAACGAACAGGGATCCTGACTTCAACGAACAGGGATCCTGACTTCAATGAACATGGATCCTTACTTCAACGAACAGGGATCCTGACTTCAACGAACAGGGATCCTGACTTCAACGAAAATGGATCCTGACTTCAACGAACAGGGATCCTGACTTCAACGAACAGGGATCCTGACTTCAACAAACATGGATCCTGACTTCAACGAAAGGGGATCCTGACTTCAATGAACAGGGATCCTTACTTCAACGAACAGTGATCCTGACTTCAACGAACAGGGATCCTGACTTCAACGAACAGGGATCCTGACGGCCGCTTGGCTGACTCCGACTATTACTAGTCCTCCGACTCCTCTCCCCGCCGAAGCTTGGCTTGACTCCGACTACTTCTAGTCCTCCGACTCCTCTCCCCTGAATCCTGACTTCAACGAACAGGGATCCTGACTTCAACGAACAGGGATCCTGACTTCAACGAACAGGGATCCTGACTTCAACAAACAGGGATCCTGACTTCAACGAACAGGGATCCTGACTTCAACGAAAGGGGATCCTGACTTCACTGAACAGGGATCCTTACTTCAACGAACAGGGATCCTGACTTCAACGAACAGGGATCCTGACTTCAACGAACAGGGATCCTGACGGCCGCTTGGCTGACTCCGACTATTACTAGTCCTCCGACTCCTCTCCCCTCCGAAGCTTGGCTTGACTCCGACTACTTCTAGTCCTCCGACTCCTCTCCCCTGAATCCTGACTTCAACGAACAGGGATCCTGACTTCAACGAACAGGGATCCTGACGGCCGCTTGGCTGACTCCGACTACTACTAGTCCTCCGACTCCTCTCCCCTTCAACGAACAGGGATCCTGACTTCAACGAACAGGGATCCTGACTTCAACGAACAGGGATCCTGACTTCAACGAACAGGGATCCTGACTTCAACGAACAGGGATCCTGGCGGCCGCTTGGCTGACTCTGACTACTACTAGTCCTCCGACTCCTCTCCCCTTCAACAAACAGGGATCCTTACTTCAACGAACAGGGATCCTGACTTCAACGAACAGGGATCCTGACTTCAACGAACAGAGATCCTGACGGCCGCTTGGCTGACTCCGACTACTACTAGTCCTCCGACTCCTCTCCCCTCCGAAGCTTGGCTTGACTCCGACTACTTCTAGTCCTCCGACTCCTCTCCCCTCCGACGCTTGGCTTGACTCCGACTACTACTAGTCCTATATATATGTTTCGGAAGCCTCCGGTGAGAGTAGAATGGCACAACTACCGATACTTGTGGACTTAGTCGAATTTCAATCTTGAGAAACAGGGATCCTGACTTCAACGAACAGGGATCCTGACTTCAACGAACAGAAATCCTGACTTCAACGAACAGGGATCCTGACTTCAACGAACAGGGATCCTGACTTCAACGAACAGGGATCCTGACTTCAACGAACAGGGATCCTGACTTCAACGAACAGGGATCCTGACTTCAACGAACAGGGATCCTGACTTCAACGAACAGGGATCCTGACTTCAACGAACAGGGATCCTGGCGGCCGCTTGGCTGACTCGAACACTA
>JAKZAO010000015.1:127038-197446 GCA_023053555.1 Branchinecta lindahli
CACTAGTAGTAGTCGGAGTCAGCCAAGCGTCCGCCAGGATCCCTGTTCGTTGAAGTCAGGATCCCTGTTCGTTGAAGTCAGGATCCCTGTTCGTTGAAGGGGAGAGGAGTCGGAGGACTAGTAGTAGTCGGAGTCAGCCAAGCGGCCGTCAGGATCCCTGTTCGTTGAAGTCAGGATCCCTGTTCGTTGAAGTCAGGATTCAGGGGAGAGGCGTCGCAGGACTAGAAGTAGTCGGAGTCAAGCCAAGCTTCGGAGGGGAGAGGAGTCGGAGGACTAGTAATAGTCGGAGTCAGCCAAGCGGCCGTCAGGATCCCTGTTCGTTGAAGTCAGGATCCCTGTTCGTTGAAGTCAGGATCCCTGTTCGTTGAAGTAAGGATCCCTGTTCATTGAAGTCAGGATCCCCTTTCGTTGAAGTCAGGATCCCTGTTCGTTGAAGTCAGGATCAGTGTTTGTTGAAGTCAGGATCCCTGTTCGTTGAAGTCAGGATCCCTGTTCGTTGAAGTCAGGATCCCTGTTCGTTGAAGTCAGGATCCATGTTCATTGAAGTCAGGATCCCAGTTCGTTGAAGTCAGGATCCCTGTTCGTTGAAGCCAGGATCCCTGTTTGTCGAAGTCAGGATCCCTGTTCGTTGAAGTCAGGATCCCTGTTCGTTGAAGTCAGGATCCCTGTTCGTTGAAGTCAGGATCCCTGTTCGTTGAAGTCAGGATCCCTGTTCGTTGAAGTCAGGATCCCTGTTCGTTGAAGTCAGGATCCCTGTTCGTTGAAGTCAGGATCCCTGTTCGTTGAAGTCAGGATCCCTGTTGGTTGAAGTCAGGATCCCTGTTGTACTAGTAATAGTCGGAGTCAGCCAAGCGGCCGTCAGGATCCCTGTTCGTTGAAGTCAGGATCCCTGTTCGTTGAAGTCAGGATCCCTGTTCGTTGAAGTCAGGATCCCTGTTCGTTGAAGTCAGGATCCCTGTTCGTTGAAGTCAGGATCCCTGTTCGTTGAAGTCAGGATCCCTGTTCGTTGAAGTCAGGATCCCTGTTCGTTGAAGTCAGGATTTCTGTTCGTTGAAGTCAGGATCCCTGTTCGTTGAAGTCAGGATTCCTGTTCGTTGAAGTCAGGATCCCTGTTTCTCAAGATTGAAATTCGACTAAGTCCACAAGTATCGGTAGTTGTGCCATTCTACTCTCACCGGATGCTTCCGAAACATATATATAGGACTAGTAGTAGTCGGAGTCAAGCCAAGTGTCGGAGGGGAGAGGAGTCGGAGGACTAGAAGTAGTCGGAGTCAAGCCAAGCTTCGGAGGGGAGAGGAGTCGGAGGACTAGTAGTAGTCGGAGTCAGCCAAGCGGCCGTCAGGATCCCTGTTCGTTGAAGTCAGGATCCCTGTTCGTTGAAGTCAGGATCCCTGTTCGTTGAAGTCAGGATCCCTGTTCGTTGAAGTCAGGATTCCTGTTCGTTGAAGTCAGGATCCCTGTTTCTTCAAGATTGAAATTCGACTAAGTCCACAAGTATCGGTAGTTGTGCCATTCTACTCTCACCGGAGGCTTCCGAAACATATATATAGGACTAGTAGTAGTCGGAGTCAAGCCAAGCGTCGGAGGGGAGAGGAGTCGGAGGACTAGAAGTAGTCGGAGTCAAGCCAAGCTTCGGAGGGGAGAGGAGTCGGACGACTAGTAGTAGTCGGAGTCAGCCAAGTGGCCGTCAGGATCCCTGTTCGTTGAAGTCAGGATCCCTGTCCGTTGAAGTCAGGATCCCTGTTCGTTGAAGTAAGGATCCCTGTTTGTTGAAGGGGAGAGGAGTCGGAGGACTAGTAGTAGTCGGAGTCAGCCAAGCGGCCGCCAGGATCCCTGTTCGTTGAAGTCAGGATCCCTGTTCGTTGAAGTCAGGATCCCTGTTCGTTGAAGTCAGGATCCCTGTTCGTTGAAGTCAGGATCCCTGTTCGTTGAAGGGGAGAGGAGTCGGAGGACTAGTAGTAGTCGGAGTCAGCCAAGCGGCCGTCAGGATCCCTGTTCGTTGAAGTCAGGATCCCTGTTCGTTGAAGTCAGGATTCAGGGGAGAGGAGTCGGAGGACTAGAAGTAGTCGGAGTCAAGCCAAGCTTCGGAGGGGAGAGGAGTCGGAGGACTAGTAATAGTCGGAGTCAGCCAAGCGGCCGTCAGGATCCCTGTTCGTTGAAGTCAGGATCCCTGTTCGTTGAAGTCAGGATCCCTGTTCGTTGAAGTAAGGATCTCTGTTCATTGAAGTCAGGATCCCCTTTCGTTGAAGTCAGGATCCCTGTTTGTTGAAGTCAGGATCCCTGTTCGTTGAAGTCAGGATCCCTGTTCGTTGAAGTCAGGATCCCTGTTCGTTCCCTGTTTCTCAAGATTGAAATTCGACTAAGTCCACAAGTATCGGTAGTTGTGCCATTCTACTCTCACCGGAGGCTTCCGAAACATATATATAGGACTAGTAGTAGTCGGAGTCAAGCCAAGCGTCGGAGGGGAGAGGAGTCGGAGGACTAGAAGTATTCGGAGTCAACCCAAGCTTCGGAGGGTAGAGGAGTCGGAGGACTAGTAGTAGTCGGATTCGGCCAAGCGGCCGTCAGGATCCCTGTTCGTTGAGTCAGGATCCCTGTTCGTTGAAAGTCCCTGTTCGTTGATGTCAGGATTCCTGTTCGTTGAACTCAGGATCCCTCTTTCTCAAGATTGAAATTCGACTAAGTCCACAAGTATCGGTAGTTGTGCCATTCTACTCTCACCGGAGGCTTCGGAAACATATATAAAAGACTAGTACGGATCTCTGTTCGTTGAAGTCAGGATCCCTGTTCGTTGAAGTCAGGATCCCTGTTCGTTGAAGTCAGGATTCAGGGGAGAGGAGTCGGAGGACTAGTAGTAGTCGGAGTCAGCCAAGCGGCCGTCAGGATCCCTGTTCGTTGAAGTCAGGATCCCTGTTCGTTGAAGTCAGGATCCCTGTTCGTTGAAGTCAGGATTTCTGTTCGTTGAAGTTCGTCAGGATCCCTGTTCGTTGAAGTCAGGATTCAGGGGAGAGGAGTCGGAGGACTAGAAGTAGTCGGAGTCAAGCCAAGCTTCGGAGGGGAGAGGAGTCGGAGGACTAGTAATAGTCGGAGTCAGCCAAGCGGCCGTCAGGATCCCTGTTCGTTGAAGTCAGGATCCCTGTTCGTTGAAGTCAGGATCCCTGTTCGTTGAAGTAAGGATCCCTGTTCATTGAAGTCAGGATCCCCTTTCGTTGAAGTCAGGATCCCTGTTCGTTGAAGTCAGGATCAGTGTTTGTTGAAGTCAGGATCCCTGTTCGTTGAAGTCAGGATCCCTGTTCGTTGAAGTCAGGATCCCTGTTCGTTGAAGTCAGGATCCATGTTCATTGAAGTCAGGATCCCAGTTCGTTGAAGTCAGGATCCCTGTTCGTTGAAGCCAGGATCCCTGTTTGTCGAAGTCAGGATCCCTGTTCGTTGAAGTCAGGATCCCTGTTCGTTGAAGTCAGGATCCCTGTTCGTTGAAGTCAGGATCCCTGTTCGTTGAAGTCAGGATCCCTGTTCGTTGAAGTCAGGATCCCTGTTCGTTGAAGTCAGGATCCCTGTTCGTTGAAGTCAGGATCCCTGTTCGTTGAAGTCAGGATCCCTGTTGGTTGAAGTCAGGATCCCTGTTGTACTAGTAATAGTCGGAGTCAGCCAAGCGGCCGTCAGGATCCCTGTTCGTTGAAGTCAGGATCCCTGTTCGTTGAAGTCAGGATCCCTGTTCGTTGAAGTCAGGATCCCTGTTCGTTGAAGTCAGGATCCCTGTTCGTTGAAGTCAGGATCCCTGTTCGTTGAAGTCAGGATCCCTGTTCGTTGAAGTCAGGATCCCTGTTCGTTGAAGTCAGGATCCCTGTTGGTTGAAGTCAGGATCCCTGTTGTACTAGTAATAGTCGGAGTCAGCCAAGCGGCCGTCAGGATCCCTGTTCGTTGAAGTCAGGATCCCTGTTCGTTGAAGTCAGGATCCCTGTTCGTTGAAGTCAGGATCCCTGT
This sequence comes from Branchinecta lindahli, assembly GCA_023053555.1. NCBI lineage: Eukaryota > Metazoa > Arthropoda > Branchiopoda > Anostraca > Branchinectidae > Branchinecta > Branchinecta lindahli. The sequence continues at coordinate 131,023 of JAKZAO010000015.1, forward strand.
TCGTTGAAGTCAGGATCCCTGTTCGTTGAAGTCAGGATCTCTGTTCGTTGAAGTCAGGATCCCTGTTCGTTGAAGTCAGGATTTCTGTTCGTTGAAGTCAGGATCCCTGTTCGTTGAAGTCAGGATTCCTGTTCGTTGAAGTCAGGATCCCTGTTTCTCAAGATTGAAATTCGACTAAGTCCACAAGTATCGGTAGTTGTGCCATTCTACTCTCACCGGAGGCTTCCGAAAAATATATATAGGACTAGTAGTAGTCGGAGTCAAGCCAAGTGTCGGAGGGGAGAAGAGTCGGAGGACTAGAAGTAGTCGGATTCAAGCCAAGCTTCGGAGGGGAGAGGAGTCGGAGGACTAGTAGTAGTCGGAGTCAGCCAAGCGACCGTCAGGATCCCTGTTCGTTGAAGTCAGGTTCCCTGTTTGTTGAAGTCAGGATCCCTGTTCGTTGAAGTCAGGATCCCTGTTCGTTGAAGTGAGGATCCCTGTTCGTTGAAGTCAGGATCCCTGTTCGTTGAAGTCAGGATCCCTGTTCGTTGAAGTAAGGATCCATGTTCATTGAAGTCAGGATCCCTGTTCGTTGAAGTCAGGATCCCTGTTTGTCGAAGTCAGGATCCCTGTTCGTTGAAGTCAGGATCCCTGTTCGTTGAAGTCAGGATCCCTGTTCGTTGAAGTCAGGATCCCTGTTCGTTGAAGTCAGGATCCCTGTTCGTTGAAGTCAGGATCCCTGTTCGTTGAAGTCAGGATCCCTGTTCGTTGAAGTCAGGATCCCTGTTCGTTGAAGTCAGGATCCCTGTTCGTTGAAGTCAGGATGCCTGTTCGTTGAAGTCAGGATCCCTGTTCGTTGAAGTCAGGATCCCTGTTTCTCAAGATTGAAATTCGACTAAGTCCACAAGTATCGGTAGTTGTGCCATTCTACTCTCACCGGAGGCTTCCGAAACATATATATAGGACTAGTAGTAGTCGGAGTCAAGCCAAGTGTCGGAGGGGAGAGGAGTCGGAGGACTAGAAGTAGTCGGAGTCAAGCCAAGCTTCGGAGGGGAGAGGAGTCGGAGGACTAGTAGTAGTCGGAGTCGGACAAGCGGCCGTCAGGATCCCTGTTCGTTGAGTCAGGATCCCTGTTCGTTGAAAGTCAGGATCCCTGTTCGTTTAAGTCAGGATTCCTGTTCGTTGAACTCAGGATCCCTTTTTCTCAAGATTGAAATTCGACTAAGTCCACAAGTATCGGTAGTTGTGCCATTCTACTCTCACCGGAGGCTTCGGAAACATATATATAGGACTAGTACGGATCCCTGTTCGTTGAAGTCAGGATCCCTGTTCGTTGAAGTCAGGATCCCTGTTAGTTGAAGTCAGGATTCAGGGGAGAGGAGTCGGAGGACTAGTAGTAGTCGGAGTCAGCCAAGCGGCCGTCAGGATCCCTGTTCGTTGAAGTCAGGATTCCTGTTCGTTGAAGTCAGGATCCCTGTTCGTTGAAGTCAGGATCCCTGTTCGTTGAAGTCAGGATTCAGGGGAGAGGAGTCGGAGGACTAGAAGTAGTCGGAGTCAAGCCAAGCTTCGGAGGGGAGAGGAGTCGGAGGACTAGTAGTAGTCGGAGTCAGCCGAGCGGCCGTCAGGATCCCTGTTCGTTGAAGTCAGGATCCCTGTTCGTTGAAGTCAGGATCCCTGTTCGTTGAAGTAAGGATCCCTGTTCCTTGAAGTCAGGATCCCCTTTCGTTGAAGTCAGGATCCCTGTTCGTTGAAGTAAGGATAAAACAATGAGTTTTACTTCATGGTGTTATGTTTTACTGTTATCGGCTTCTGCCTAAACCGTAGCCGCTCCACTGAGTGGCCTGAAAGGAAGGGCTCTTCCTTTCAGCTCACTTATTGGATCCAGGAGTCTTACGACTTGGTAGCGTCTAATCGAAGGCTTGAATTTGTTCGTACTGTTCTCGCTAAGTTCAGGTTCAGGACACGTTTATTTCACTCTACTCACTCTTGTGTTGTTCCTTCGAAGCTTCACCACTCTCTGCCGTAAATATTACTAAAGAAGTCCCGACTATAACTCCTTTTGACGTCAATCCACCTTGCTCTCCTTTCACTGATCTCCCAGTGTTTCTCCCGTTCTAACCACAAGCTTTTCTCCGGAGTTCTATGCTTTACATTAGACTTGGACATGAGTTTGGAAACCATATTTCCTTTTAAATCTCGGCTAGGTTTAAAAGGCTCGTGACAATTTCCCTTTTAATTCTGACTTGGAATTAAAAGGTAAACCAGATAAAGATTGTAAATATAAAGATATGAAAACCCTTCGTAACACTCCTCCCCTGTTACATAGTTTTGTTCCACAAAACAATTCTCAAAGTTACCCCGACTCTGTTTCATAATCGGAACATTTTCTTTACTTTCATGGTCTACATTAATTTTTAAAGTTTAAATTTCAGCGCCTCTGCTTATACCCGAAGTTCCAGCAGATTTGCTTATTTTCGATATGGCCGTAGCTAGATAGAAAACGCTTTTGGTCCATATTCAACACTTGGTCTTCAGACTCTGGTCGGTGGATGTTGAGTTTTTACGCTCTCACCGTTGACCCCTAGCCTACTCACAAGTCGTTGGATGTTGAGTTTTTACACCCTCACCGATGACCCTTAGGCTACTATATCCTTGACCAAGCGGATAAAGTTATCATCCGAAAATAAAGTGAAGAATCTTACGTTACTATTCTGAATTTTTATGATGGAAACATAGTTAGGAGCCAACACGTTCTCGAAGAAACGTTACGAGGATAATCATATAATTTTAACCAAGTCCTTTCCCCCAAATTGAGTTAAAGTCCCCATTAACTAAAAGAACCCAACCCAATTAAATAATAAGTTAGTCATTTAGAAGTTACAACCCCCTTGTTGTAGTTGAGATCAGTGATTTCGAGCAAAGGGTTAAAATTACTTTACCAAATTTCGTGGCAGAGGTGACTTGACTCTCAGGTTCAGCAAAACAGTCAACAACAATTAAAAACAAATATGTAATCTTTCGTCGCCGACGTTTTCTCCCGTAGACTTCTTTGTCTTCCGAGGGCTCCATCGACGACGCTGGAATGCGAGGTTCGGTTGCTCTTTCTCCTTAGCTTTAGTCCAACTCCATCACCTGAAAAATGGCAAAGCATAACACATGTATGGTAGGCCTACAGACCCACCATTTAACTTTATGGCAGAATGCATAATATGTTGGGAGCCGAGAACAATGCAAAACTACTTTGGCCTGTCCTGTGGCATCAATCCATCAAATTGCTCTCAGTAGGAACGATCCTACCCTCAAACTAAATTTTCACGGTCTGTTCGGATTTTCGGATGCTCCCTTGGCACAAGGCTATGTACTGTAAACTGTCATTCTGACCCGCATGTTATCGGTTCCCAGCAATTTTATGCAAACTATGAAGCGAAAACGGTTAAATATTTAGAATTCAAAATTCCAGTATCTCACTAAATATGATTAAATAAATTGGCCTGTGGCCCTTCGATAATATATTACTTTACTTCTAATATTAGTATATCAACTTACTGGATGGTAAAAACGCACCCATGACAAAATATTACGACTTACGACTAACTTGCACAAAATTATCTTTTTCGCTTACGTACTCAAAATTTACACGGCCTGTGGCCCTTCTATATATAATATGTATAATAAAAAAAAAATCGATGATATTGCTTAAAGCTATGTACAACACCACCAGAACTGCAACTGGCTTTTTATAAAAGCAAACATATACTCATTTGACCTCTGGTCCGTTATTGCAATGATCCCGGAATAATGAACAAAATCAATAAATAATAAAAAAAAATAACATAACTAAAAATAAAATAAACAAATATAAGTTAATGACTTGGCATGGCATTTGTTTTGGCATTTATTAACCTTATTACTGTGGGAAATAGTCGTTTAAATTCATGTTTGCTCTGTCGAATTCTGTCCTTAACAGAGCTAGCATTACTTCCCATCTGATTTGTTCATGTTCAGGCTGTTGTAGTAGACGGACAAAATCGCCAACGTTAAAAGTGATTGGCAAAGCCTCTGTTATATAATAGTTCAACGGCGGAATGTAGTTTCCCCTCCGATAGTATTGAAAATTGTAAGCGTATTCGGGGACTTCGCCTGGTCCCATCTGATTCTGAAAATTAGGCTGGTTCCCGAAGGATTCCTGCCCGAAAGAGTGGAATGATCCTACCTGATTCTGGTTGGGAAGGTCTAAATACTCATGCATTTCGTCCGACTCCTCCTCCTGCTGAGGTGAGTTATTATGGCAACTGTTGTGGTCTGCAACAGCCACTCCCTCCATATATGGCATAGGTGGCGTCCTCGGGCCCAAAGGTGGAGTATCTGGCGTCTCTGGTTGTCTGTCGGCTGAATGTCCGTCCTGACGGATTGATTGTGGTTCTTCTTCTTTTCTTGGTGTCATCATGGAGGCTGTTAAACTATTATCTGGAACTATGGTTAAGTAAAAATACGACATTGGAGGGTGTAAACTTATTTTAAAGCAAAGCAAAAGAAAATAAATAATAGCGCGTTTCCTTAATCTATTATTCTTGCTTCTTGGGCACTTTCAAATTTTGGTCTTGTACTGCCCATATCCACAAGATTTAAGGTAGTCGATGGTAGTGCCATCTGGCGTCTGGCCTGCCAGACGTAGTGATAGAGCATCACCACAATGACTGGGATGATCAAGTTTCCAAAAAGAGATGAAATGCCAATGAAATTGACATGTTTCTGAACGTAGCCTACTGCTTCATATGAATTTTGAATAATTGGGTTATTCGATTCTAGCGCTACTTCAAGTTCTTGTAACGAAACTTCTGTCTTACGGCTTGCAATATTTGCGACTTTCAGTTTTCTGGTTATCTCTATTTTTGAGAAGAATTTTAGTTTAGGTAAATTATGCGTAAAGCTAGGCACGCTAACCGAAATATTTCCAAAATCAAGATTTAGCGTTGTTATTCCCGAAAACGACGCAGGAATTGTGAAGGTTTCGGAAAATAACGAACAGCCTGAAGGCAGATTAAGGAGATTGCTGCCGTTCAGCACGACCCGCTCTTTTAGTTCGTCATTAAATGCAATCGAAGCATGAACCAACTTGGCGGAAAACACCCAGAGGTTCTCAGCGACGTGACTAAGAATCGGTACTTCCGGTGTCGGAGGGGGTGAAAACGTAATCAAGCAATTTTTCTCTATTTCTTCAAAGTTTTCTTTATAAATTGCGTAGTTGCACGAGTTCAAAACTTTCTTTTGCACAGCTTTCTAAAGTCATCTAAATTCAGTTCCACAAAATGTGTACGTTCTTCCTTCTGAATAGCAATAAAAGGCTGTGTCGGGTAGACAGTGGTTAGATTATTTGGTAAACTACTTTGAAAAGTAGGAAAAGGCATTATTTTATAGAGATCAAACATTTCACTCCGCGACACCAACGGGATTTCAGAGACGATTCTTAATCCAGAAATTGTAAGCAAAGTCGAGGTTTTAGCAAAATGATGATAGTATGGCCAAACATTTTCGACATTTCGCACGGGCAAACGATACTTAGCGGGTAGACTTGTACTGATTTTTGCTAAAATGTCTACTAATCGTTTGGGGCGAAACATGTTTATTGGAAGACGGTTGGCCGCCAATGAGTTTAGATCGAATTCTACTTCATGAAGCTTTTGACGTACCTCACCTATAAGCTGTTGTATTTTTAAATAGCCAATATCGGCCCCGAAATGCACACCTTGGTTGGTATTATGGGTGACGAGTTTCGATATTCTTTGCCAGTGCACCTCGACGCTTTGTAACGTTGATGTTAAATTCCCCAACATTTCATCTTGTTGTTTTTCAGCAAGAACAAGGTTTCTAATTACCGTTACTTGTTTCGAAATTATATCCTTTTGTGCCATACCCGCTATCTTTAGGTTGCCCACAGCTTCTGAAAGTTCTGTTATCTGGGTAACTGTTGCGGTACCAAACAATACTCGAAGTATTTCACCACCCAAATCAATGAGGCCCCTTTTACTTCTAGAATTAGTTCCTAATAGGATTGAAATACTTTCAACCTCATTTTCTAAAGCTGAAATTAGTTCATTCATTTTTGAATTTTCTTTTCTGTAAACTTCATACACTTTCGATTGATTTTGGGCAACATCTTGCTGATCCAAGGCGTCTTGGTGGCTGACAATCAATACAAAATATTTCCTTACAGTACCATCAATGGCTTTGAAGAAGTCCAGGTTAACTTCACCCACAATCGTCCATTTGGCAGTCGTCACAGCTATTTGGCCTTCTGGAATCAACACATGTCCCAGGCCTACTTTGATATCTGCTACTGAAAAACTTAAAGTTCCGATTACAAAAAGCAGAACTTTCATTTTACTTGTTGCTTCTTTGCGTCCACAATCAAGACTGAAGATCAGAGCTTGATTGCTGTCCGCTTTATATGAAAAATATACGCTGACTTTCACAGGACGGCACACTAAAACACAACACTAGCTTTAAGCGGAGCGGCTTTTAAAATAGCGATTCTAATGCAGCATTTTAGCGAAAACCAACAAATTCAGCGTACTCTCTCATGAGCCGGACTTCGGTAGGACTTAACGTTAGATTTTGGAGCTCAGAAATTTCCGAGTTCACCCTCCGTTTATTCATACGGACTTTACAGGTTATTACTACAATTGTCACAACTAACGTCAAATATGACAACCCGAAAACTGCGATTACGATTGTCAAATCTATCAGTAATGCAGTTTCTGTCAAAATTAGTGATTTCGCTCTCTCTTCGTCTGATAAAATTTTTGATCTGAATTTTAGGTCCTCGATTAATTCGGACCATGCGATGGGTTTCTCTCCTTCCCATGTATCAAAAACTTGTTCCTGTGAGACATTTATATTCAATTCAGGAAGAACTGGTTTAGGCTTAATTGATTTTATATGCATGTCATCTAATTCTACGTTACTAGAAAGTTTCCATAACATACCGTTTTGTGACAATTCACAGTTCCTTTTTACGCTCAAAACATTCGCGTGCGCTTCTGGTACCCCTATTTGGTTCAGTCTGGTGCAACTACCCTGTAGTGCCACCGTTTTCGAGATGAAAATTTCACCTTCATTTAATTTTAGGATTTCCGGTATCTTAACGTTTTTTACTGCTTTCCAAGAACAAAACAAATAAGCATTCTTGTCATTAGTAATTAATCTTTCCAAACATTCCAGATTTGAATTATTTTTCATTTCTTTCAGTTCGCCCTCTTGTCTTCTTAAATCGAAAATACGTTCATTTGTCATTACTTTATGATTTACTGTCTGTACTGTAAAAATTTGATTTGCTTTTTCCGACAAAATAAAAGATTTCTCTTTCGTGTCTAGTTTTACCCAAAGCGCCAAAGGTCCCACAGTTGATACTGGCATGATACGGACAAACTGAAATTTTGTATTTTCATAAGAAAGCGGAATTTTCACTGCTACACGTAGATTTTCGTCGACTAACCCAAATGACGACTCCAAAAGCTCAGAATACCAGAAGAACGGGTCGATCGGTTCTGTACTTTCTGTGAGCTCTAAACGACCTTGTTGCCGGATGATCCGATCGATCTGATCCAACAGGTTCTTTAATTCTTTTGGAGGAACGAGAAGTTTCGGTACCCTGCCAGCTTCTAACACAGAAACAGCCCTTTCAACTTCTAAGAAATAATCGACTAAAACTTGTAAATGAGATCCTGTCTCTAACATACCGGAAGACAGGAATGCCGTTTCTAGTGCTAAAGTCAGATTAACCTGCTTTTCATTTAACTGGATTAGGGTATTTTCCACTTTCTCGATTCCCCCAAAAACTTGAGTAAGGGTCCAATTCAGACTTGACATTCGACTTTCCAAATTCCAGAGTGATCTCTGCGCTGTCGGATCATGAAATAGCTCCGACATGCGTATTTTATCACGATTACTTTTTGAAATCATTTCGTTTTCTAGAATAGTGTCTAACTGCTGTTTTAATTTATTTGCCGGGTGGAAATAGTTTGCTGGGTTTTCGGATGTCAAACCTGAAAAGATCTTGCTCCTGTCTTTTACCATGTGCAACACTGACTCCCTGTATCGGTTCATAACGTAAAGCTTTACGAGGATCGAATTTTTGTAATTTGTGACGATCCCTTCGAACAATCCTGCGGAATAGTTTGAACGACGTTTGAATAAGAACTTAGTTTTTTCCGAAAATTCTGCTACTCGTTCTTGAAGAATTTTACACGTTAACTGCAAGTGTCCGAGCTCCACTTCGAAATACACAATCCATTCGGAGGTAATTACCTTAATGTTTTCTACCCTCGTGATTAATGCGCCGTCTATAAGTATGAGGCTCATGCCATTTTCAGTGGTTTGAAACGAAGGTTGCTCATTTGACAAAACTGACGAGACAACTAGCAGAAACAGGTAGAAATGCATTTCCGAAAAACCTACGGTAAAAAATATAATATAAACCTCGCTTGTCCTTTAAATGGCGTTCCACACAACACGATTAGGGATTTTAAATTTCGCGAAATACGTACGAAGTCCACTAATTTCGGATGTATGAATTTTTCCCCCGGGCGTGTACGTTACTTTTATGAGAGGTTCTGTACTTTTTACTACTTCAGTGATTTTCGAACCCACCCTCATAAACCACATGATTCCGCTGTTCCGGATCGAATTCTTTACGTCTGAACTTTTTGGATGGGACCTGAAATACTTCTCGAGTTCTATCCTCGTGACCTTTACGTTATTCTCCACTACAGATTTTAGTGCGCTTATCAGTTCATTGTCAGGAGTGAAGAAAGGATTACTTATCGTTTCAATAATTAGAGTGAGAACGCACTCTTTAGCAAAGTTTTCTGACACATTTTCTTGCTTCCCTTCTGCCAAAAACTGCTGAAACGACTTGAAGTCGCTGATGTGCTTAACAACTCCTGCCATACGCAAACAATAAATCTTTTAATTATTGAAAATTTCTTCAGGCAAAAAGAATCACAGTTAGATCTTTAAATTTCAACTTCTCAACTTCTTTGGTATCCATTCATTCTTGATGTTACTTCTTGTTGCTTTCATCTGTATTTTGTTTAGCTTTTATTTGTTTAATCTTCTCCTATAATTTCTTGTGTGTTTCAACATTTGTTTTATTAAAGTGTGTGTGCTTATTTCACTGAACAATTGTTGTATATTTGAATTTTCATCACTGTGTGTTATGACATATATATTTTACGTGGCAAACAGATTGTGCTCTTAATTTGTATTTTGTGACATAATTCAGTCTTGTCTCTATACGAAACATACCTTGTATAGGGTGTTTCAATTAACCGCATGTCATAGATACGACTCCTACTTGTCCGCCTACAATGTCGTCTGCTCAGTGTTTGAGCTGATTATTCGTGGGAATGCGACTACGGCCGATAAATAACCAATTAAAACGAAAACGACTACGGGTAAAGATAGGCGGTTTATGCATCTGGCATATATTTGTTATTTCTCGTGTTCGACATAATAATGAACTTCACTTTCGTGAACACCCACACCAATGATTTCTGACTGGTAATTTCTAGTATTATTTTAAATGATTAATAAAACAAAATCACGAACAACATGTAAGTTTGCTTCGCAAAGCTTAGAGAGGACTAATGAGGATTTTATTGGAATACGAGGACAAAACGAGTTAGGTGAATTCGCCTATGTGAAAAACACTGAGTTGAAGGCGATCGAAGATACGATTAAGATTCTGGATGTCACAATCCAGGTAACGTTTACCATTGTGAGTAAACAAATTAAACAGAGGACTTTGCGGACGTTCACTAGCGTCTTTCGTACAAAATGACTCATCTTTACTACACTGGCATGGCATTGTGCGAATACCTGTACCCTTCTAGAACGTGCCGTTTGTTTTGTTATCTATTCATAGAAATCGATAACAGTTTTAGTTCGTTCAACATTATCGAGGATAATACCAATTTCAAAGCGCAGTTGACCACTGACCACGGGTCAATACCTGAAACTCAAACCCCATACCTATGCGAGGAGCAACATAATATCTACGCGGACGTCTACCTATAAACTGCATCCATTTGTACGCGGAATTCAGATATTATACGGTGATTTTATGGATAGTTATTAGTTGTTTTATTTTCTGTCTACAAGCGACCCCTAACGTGCGGACTTGCAACCCATACCTGACCAGAATTCCAAAGTATATTATTATTTTTATTGACCATGTCCAGATTAATTTGAGAAAAAAAAACAAAAAAACTGTGCAAACAGCTGAGCAATCACCCTGACAACCTCACAATTACAAGTTACAGGGAAAATTACAAACAAGCAGTTTTTGACGAGGAGGAAACATGGGAGATTGGAATGAAGACATCACAAGCAACTACTCCACACAAGGGAGAGGTCAGATTTTCAAAATTCACTCAGGAAAACCTGTTACTAATGGATGGACAGAAAATCCAAGTTCAAATGGTTGAGGTAACGAGTCAAGCTCCAGTTTTGGAGGTTCAAGAGGAGGAGGAACTAGCCGTACTGGTGCAGTTACCTCGAACTGCCCGACCAGTTTCAACGCTACAACAACAAACGTAACCCATGCCACAAGGAGAGATAAAACGAGCAGTTTACAACGGAACGACTGATAGAACTTTCTGCTCATGAACCATCACTTACAATAATTATAACTCGACTTTCCTTCTAATTTTATTACTTAGATTTATTATATTACCGTGTCTTGTGTCATAGTTTTCCGGGCATAATCTATTACTTTGGGGAGAGTACCCGAAAGACACAAAATCCAACAAAAATTTCAATATTTCAGGGATCCAATACGACACACTGGGGATTTTCTACAGTCAGTCATTCTAGTATCATAATACGATCTAGGACATAATAACTGATTAAATATTACAGAGCCATCTTTCGTTGTGCCAGAAAACGTGTTCGCAAAATAAAACACAATAATACACTGATAAAATACCGTGTAGTTTCGGTCAAGGGGACCAACAGTGATCGAGCTCACTCCAAAGATTTATCAGTGCATGACCTCGCTACACAGTACAAAATTTAGGGTTGCACGATCAAATGAGCGACAGTTCATGACGCTGCTGCTCACACAACGTGCAGTACTCATAAAGACTGGGCACATATTCGTGTATTCATTCAAATTAATATTGATTTTTATTATTTTACTCTTACGAATACCCGCTTTTTTTCCTTCCTGCTAGAAAATCCCTATATGACTTGAGCTCCCTTATATTTGCTCGTGTGGTAAATGTGTTTTCTTCTGTAATATTGTGTAAGTATTAAGAATTAAGTGTGTCAAAAATTATGTAACGTCCGGCGCATCCTTTCCTAACTGGTAAATAAATGAAAAAATGTTTTTACTTTAGATGCGTCCCATGACGTTGCAGAGTGTGGCGAGAGAGTGGCTACAAGTGGCTATGACAACAATCTTGAATAATCTTGACACGACCCATCTTATATGTCACAGCAATCTTGAAGCTACATTTTCTGAAATTAAATGATTCTATCTTTAGATTCTACTAATTTACTATACTTTCATTATCTCAACTAGTCTCTAGATGTTCTAAATCATTCTAAATTATTGTATAAATTAACCAATTCTTAGCAATAATTTTCTAGTGTCTAATTAAGTGATTGCTACTCTAGTTCTATCTAATTATTAGACTTACTGTAACTAATATAACTTTAAGGTTAATTAACGTATCAATTATTCCTATCCAACTATGGCCGTAGTGTGATTGGGTTAATCAATTCTTAATTAACAAAACTGTAAACGGTAAAAAAAAATTCTTCTTTCTCTTCTTCGTAAAGATGGTATAGATGAATTATCTCTTCTGCTGCTCTTGTGGCTCTTCCTTGATGGATATAGATGATTTTAGTTATTTGTGGCTGGCTCCTCTATGGCTTCTTCTCTAGCCATGTCTGGATGTTCCTCTGAAGTGGTTAACAAAACTTTACAATAATATAATCATTAATTTCAGATTTCTTCTCTTCCTTGATGGTTACAGATGGTTTGGTGTGGCCACTGTTCGGCCTTTTTTTTTTTGGATCTTCTGCTGAAATGTTTAACAAAACTTTAAACAAAACACTAATTAAATACAGATTTCTTCTCTTCCTTGATGGTTACAGATGATTTGGTGTGGCCACTGTTCGGCCTCTTGTGGATCTTCTGCTGAAATGTTTAACAAAACTTTAAACAAAACAATAATTAAATTCAGATTTCTTCTCTTCCTCGATGGTTAGAGATGGTTTTGGCTTGTCTCGATTTTACTCGTTTCTTGATCAAGTTGTATTCTCCTCGGTCTCAAAACGTTACTAGTACCTAAAAAAATTTACGAAAACTTCGTAAGTAACACTGAAGAATACTAACTGTTTCCGTAGCCCTTTTGTCTTTCCAAGCCACCCCGGGTTGTTGAAATTTAGCGCTATTGTGTTGGCTTGGTAAGTCAACCGGACCTACGTTTTGAGATGTACTCTGTCATTACTCACCTCCTAACTTTTTATACGTCCATCTCTGCGGTGGACGTTGTACTCGCCTAGGTCTATCTTGTGATTCTGCCATAGACCCTTCGCCCTGCCCCCTTGAAACGTCACGGGTAGCCAAATCAAATCTGACGCCTTGATGTGCAGCCCGCCTGGCTGCCTGCGTTCTCAATTTCAACGCTTCTGACCGTGCTGTCGGATGTGACAACACACGATCACGAATGAGAGGTAATGGTGGACTACCAAAGTCGATTGGTGGTTCCACCCGGGAGTGATCAGACTCAAGCTCCCCTGACGGACCTCTCAGCTCCGGCATACTATAGGAATGGTTGAACCCGACGCTTTCCGTGTCTGTACGGTTTTGAGCACCAAGTCCTGACATGAGTCTGGACTGACTCGATGGCTCTTCCAGTATGCCCTGACCAAAACCTCCTCCTTGAGGCCTGGTTAACGCGGCTCCCTGTGTCCGCAATGAATCATCTGTCCGAACACTACCCCGAAGTCGAGGCGTCTCAATCACCGTCTGATTGGGTGACTCCACTTCTGTTCGGACAGGAGACAATTCCGGCGACTTGTCGACTCCTGAGCCAAACTGAAGAGGCTCAGTGGCTACAGAGGTCTCGCCGATCCCGGCAGGATCTCTAACAGGATCCTGGTTAACTGGACTATCAAAATGCAAACGATAATCTAGTGCCTCGAGGAACGGAATGCCCTCGTAAAACTCTCGAGAAGGCGTTATGCCTGGCCTAAATGCCGATGCCTCTCCGAAGGTAGGTGTGGAACACCTAACTCCGGCTGGTGTAAAGAGTTCCCTCTTAGTTAGCGCATCTTCTAACGATTCGCTTTCGAGGCTCGAAGAACTACCAACCCCTTGACGCCGAACTGGCGTCTCTGTACGGGGGTTGTCCCATAACATGTCTTCGGATCCTAGCGAATAACGGAGCTTACAATCTCCGTGTTCAGTCGGTTGGTCGCCGTGATACGGTTGAAGTGTCAAAGGACGTTGTAACCAAAGATGAGGACGAAATTTAGTTACTTCGTCCTCGGATTCTGAACTCGAGACTGCGGAATCCAGTCTAAGATTGCGTCTTTGTTATCGAACATCCGGTACGATTTGGTTTGAACCAGCAACATCGTACAGATCGTCGGTAAGCGTGTTTGGTGGGGCAACATCTGGACTAATTATGCGACTCTGAAGTTGGTCGTCCCACCAAGTGACTTTCTTCTTGGAAGTTGGGCCATCTGGCCTTTCGTTTGATGATTCCTGGTTAACAGGAGGTAAAATGATGTCGTCTATGTTTGACGGAATGATCAGATCGTCCTGAACAATGTCGCTTTCCCATAGACTCCGAGGAATGTACGTCTTCAGACGGTTGTAGTGAACGACTTCGACTCGTCCGTCCGAAAGTCGTGTGATCTGAAAGTTCAGACCATTGTCTAGGGTGGCAGTAATGCGAAACGGACCCGCCCATCGAATCTTGTCTAGTTTTCGCAACCTTGCATCAGGTGGCGTGTGAAGGAGGACAAGTTCGCCAACTTTCAAGGGTTTCTGATTCTTGGTTCTGTCATAATAGAACCGTTGACGTTCCCGAGCGATCTCAGAGTTGTCCTTGATCATTGATAAGCTGTTTTCTGCCGTGTGATCATCTCCGACTTATAATCAGAATCTAGGTTGTAGAAAACTCTACTATTGATCACAGTGTCCGTAGGAAATCGGGCGTCGCGAAGAAACATAGCGTAAAATGGACTGTCTGAGATGGACTCGTGAAAAGCTGTGTTCATGGCGAATTGAACATAGCGTAGCTGATCCTCCCAATCAGCGTGTCCTCTATCTCTGATATACAAGCTTAAAATGTTTGCTATGTCCCGATTTCGTCTTTCAACTGCCCCGTTACACATCGGATGGTAGGCCGACGTACGAAGTTGTTTGATATTTAGAAGCTCAAGGATGCCCTTGAATACGGCATTGATAAACTCTGAACCCTGATCACTAATCAGGCGTTCACACGCACCATAAACCAGGATAAACTGCTTTGTAAATGCTCTGGCTACAGCCTTTGCAGTTTTATCAGGTATGGCCGTAAGGACTATGTACTTTGTGAAGTGATCAGTAATGACCACTATGTACTTTGATCCTTGCGTAGAAACGGGTAAAGGTCCTAGTAAATCGATACCAACCATATCAAGGGGTCTGGAGGACTCAGGTATCGTACCTAAAGGTGCCCTTGGCGTATGGTTGAGACCTTTGCGTTGACAGCAGTCAAGGCAACACTGAACATACTGTTTGATGGCATTGTACATGTTCCTGAAGTAAAAACGGCTTCGCACGCGCTCATAAGTCTTAAGAAATCCAAAATGTCCCGAAATTTTGGAGTCATGGCAATCGAACAAGACTTCTGGAATGAGCGAGCGAGGAAGAACTGGTACAACGCGCAAATCAGACCTACGGCAATTTTGGTACGGCGAATAGACGTAGCAAAGAAGGCCGTCCTCAAGAACGAAGTTCTCGATTTCACGTAAGGTCTGGGTCTCGATCTGAGAAGGTAGCTGGCTACCATGCTGAAGATAGTTTCGGATAGCAGAAGCGAAACCATCGTTGCCCTGCAACTGACGCAGATCTTGCGAAGCGAACTGCTTGTCAGCCTCCGGGATCACAGCCATGACCAGCGGAGTCGGTGTAGTCGTAGGAAGACGACTAAGTGCATCCGCAACAACATTTTGAGTCCCTGGAATGTGGGTAATCTCAAAATCGTATCCTTGAAGCTCCATCTGCATTCTTGCCCACTTACCTGTTAAATCCTTCCCGGTTGAATTCATAAGCCATTGAAGGGGCTTATGATCTGAGGCTACGACGAATTTTCTGCCCAGTAGGTATGGACGGAAAGACCTGATACAGTGTACAATGGCAAGAGCTTCCTTCTCGATCGCCGCATGCTTAAGTTCGGCTTGATTGAAGGTACGAGACGTGTATTGAAGGACTCTCTGCCGATTGTCTTGTATCTGAGTCAAGAAGCCCCCACATGCCTTGGAACTGGCATCACAGTAAACTTTCATCGGGCTCGCCGATGGAGATAAGTCTGGAAGACCTAGGATGGGTTCTTCTAACAACTTGGAACGCAGTTGTTCGAATGCCATCGTTTGTTCTTCTCCAAACTGGAAGGGTTCGTCCTTCTTGGTCAGCTTGATCATTGGAGATGCGATAGCAGAGAACTGAGCAATGAATTTCCTGAAGTAGGAAAATAAACCGATAGCAGAACGTAACTCGCCCAAGTCCTTCGGGTAAGCAAGGTTTCGTACAGCGCTGAGCTTGTTAGGGTCAGGCCGAATGCCATTGTTATCGACGCGGTGACCTAAAAAGATGACCTCTTCTTTAAAGAAGTCACACTTTTTAGCCTTGAGTTTAAGACCAGCTTTACGAAGAGCTGCAAACACCTTTGCTAACAGTTCAATATGGGAATCGTCGTCGGTGGACGCATTGATGACGTCGTCCAGGTATACATCGACACCATCGTCGAAGAGGTGTCTAAGGATCCGGTACATAATTCGACTGTACGCAGCAGGTGCGTTCTTGAGACCGAAAGCTAGTTTGACGTAGACATACTGATCGTACCCAGGTGCTGAAAAACCCGTGTACTTGCGGCTATCTGGATGGATAGTCATTTGCCAGTACCCACAAAGACAGTCAAGGACCGAGAATATCTTTTTCCCGTGAAGTTTGTCAAGTATTGCCGCGATATGGGGCAAAGGATACTCGTCACTGACTGTTACGTTGTTCAGGCTGCGGAAATCAGTGACAGCACGATAGCTGCCATCTTTCTTTCCGACCAAGAGAAGTGGTGCTAGCCAAGGTGAAGAAGCAGGTTCTATAACCTTACATGCAAGCATGCGATCGATTTCAGCTTTGGCTATAGGTTCGAGATGAACAGGAATGCGGTAAAGACGAATCCTCTTTGGTGGTGCATCTCCTACATCGATGACAAAAGGATCGATGTCACATGTACCCAAATCGAAGTCGTTTTTGGCAAAAACGTCGTGATTGTTCAAGAGTAGTTGTTGAACTTTCTTCAATCGTTCAGAATTGTTCGCTAAGTGCTCTAGTTTGAACATGTTTAGAAATGTTGTTACTTCATCACCTACCAGAGGGATTATTTCTGCTGCACATACCTGATCTTTAGATGTGTGTTCAGTTAGGCTCATACATACCTGTGGTTCGGAGACCCAGCTCACTGCATTGGCTATGAAGGATCTAGGAATCTTCAATGGCTCATCTGTGTGATTCTCGATGTAAATGTGGAACACACCATCTTGTGTTGTTATCAGCTGCTCTGGTAGTACTAAGTCAGGAAGCCTTGACTCCATCTCTTGAGTAGGTGTTACAAGGAACATGCCATCTGTGTCGACAGGGCCTCTTGCTGTGGTGAGTACGATGCGTTTGATGGTCTTTGCTGGGATGTTTGTAGCATTGATGGTTTGTAGCCTATGAATTCTGTTATCGGCTTCTTCATGTTGTTTGGTCAAGTATAAATGGTTGTTGTTCGGTGCCGGATGAGCACTGGTTGAGCCTTGATGTGAGTTGTCACAATAAAGATGGTTGTTGTTTGCAACTGGACCACCAATGATTGAGTGTTGTTCTCGGCTGCAACAGCTACTATCTTGCACTCGTTTTGTATGTACTTGAGTCACGCTACAATTTTGAAATCCTGAAAGAGTAATCGGTTTAGTTATCTCATCCTTATATACACTACTAACTCTACAGCTGGGTACCTGGTGTGGAATTGAACCACTACCTGCCATCTTAGTTGACTGTTGTACTGTACAACAACAACTGATGGCACATGGCGTCAAGGCCACAATGGCATAAAGTCTTCATTGTTGTTGGTGTACACCGCTGTTCGATGTGAGCACCACCTGAAATGTAACTATCTTTTTCTACTGTATGGTGTGGATTAGAACCACTACCCCTATGTTGTTGTGTCAAATAACAACTGTTGTTGGTAGCACAAGGTGTATAATGCTGAGGCAAACTATTGTTTGTTGCTGTTGTACGGTGTTGTTCTGTATTAGCACCACCTGAAAAGTCACAACTTTTTTCCTTTGTATGGTGTGGACTCGAACCATCACCCCTATATTGTTGTACTAAACAACAACAACTGTTGTTGCTAGTACCTGGTACTGTATCATGCTGAATCAAAGTGTTGTTTGTCGTTGTTGTATGGGTACCACCTGTAAAGTAATAAGGTTGTTGCCTTACCTTATAGGGTTCAGATACCATACAATCACTTATTGTCCTTGGTACTTTAAGGATCTCACTTTTTCCTGTTGTTTGGTTGTTGTGGAAATTAAGGGTGTGACAACAGTCCCTAGAATACCTTTTGACCAATTTGTCATGTTTTGCATCGACAACTAAATCATGGGCTTTCAGGAACCCATAACCAAGAATCATCTGTACCCTTAATTTCTCACTAACCAAAAATGTCTCTTTATAGTCACTGCCGTTTATACAAATCGTCTCGGTAATACTGCCAAAAATGCCCATGCTATGCCCAGTGGCGCTCGTTACGTCGTCACCGTCCCTAACTAAAACGTCCCTAACTACCTTAGGTAACTGAAAATACAAGTCTAAACTGACTAGCGAGACTGATGCGCCCGTGTCTGCCAACGCTTGAACAGAAATACCACAAATATCAACTCTAATATATGGCAATATATCACTACTCATACTATTACATGCACCGAAACACGTAGCAATAAAATGTTTGTCCCTTAACCTATTTACATCAGGATGCAAGGAAGGGTGCGCAACGAAACTCGTACATCCTACTTCGCGTTTAAATTGCGGAAATTTTGTGACAGCCTGCACTCACGGCTGAAATACCCTGTTTTGCCGCAATTAAAACAGGCTTTTGAGGCCGATCTGTTGTCTCGGCAGTTTTTCGCGTGATGTCCCGGTTTATGGCACACGGAACACAACAACTGGCAATCCCTTGCAATGTGGCCTTCCTTTCCACACCTGTAGCATGTACGCATTTCCTTGCCCTGTGACCGCCCCCTGCTAACACTCCTCGTATCTCTCCCTCTAAATCCACCAGAACGGTCAAAATTTCTCCTCCCACTATCAAAAACTTCGCCTTGGCGAGAAAAATGTCTCAAATTTTTACTAGAATTTTCACCAGAACGAGAAAACACAGTACTGCCTGTTTGCTTATCGTACCGTCTAAAAGGTTCCCGACCGCTTCTTTTGTTCAAGCGGAAATTCTCGGTTTCGTTAGTGACATTTTCCTGACCACATCCTATTACTGGCTTAACTACGCTACTAGCCTGGGCAATAGCTGACAGTGAACGAGATGATTTTGATTTTGCAAACTCCCGTGCCCGATAATCGTTTATTAGGATAGCTGTCGATTCGTCAAAAGTTTCTGGGCATCTAGCGACTACTCGCATACCCAGAGTCGGACTGAGGCTTTCGAGGAGCAGATTTTTCAGTAAGTTGTAAAATCCTTCCTCGTCTTCACCTGGCATTTCGTCCAAACCCATTAGCTGGAGAGCTTTAAGTTTCAAATTTTCAATAAATGGGAATGGGTCCTCGCCCTCATTCAAAAGCAATGTTTCGTGAACCAATTTCGCCTTTCTAGAAGTATGCTTGAATTGTTGGTGCAAGCCTTTCTTAAGCGCATCGAAGCTTGAAAATTTGCTATTAGCCAGAAAATTTGCGGCAGTTCCGGTTGTTCTCATAAAAGCCAAGCGAATCAGTTCAGGGTCTTTGATATTTTCGTCCCAGTTTCTTAGTTTTTCCAGGTCATCCAAGAAAATTACAACATCGCCCGTCCCACTGAAAGAGTTTACTTGGGTTGCAATTTTACAGAGAGTACCCAGAGAAAGTTTGCCCGCCACTTTATCTGTTTGTTCCGTCATCTTGTTATCGGTAGTTAATTTCTCCAAAAATTAATCTAAAGCTTTATTCTGACTAAAAATAAAATGAATGAAATCTCTACTTATTTAATCTTTGCTGTTCATATTATCACTGTTCGCAACCCAAAAATCAGATAAATTCAGGATTTTAGGAGAAACCGAAAAACAAAGGGTATTTGGTCAGGTATTTGGTAAAATAGGTCTTATTCTATAAACCGTAACTCTAGAGAAGTAATAAACCGAAATACTAATCAACACTTAAACAACAGTAACCTAACATATAAAACTGAACCTGAATAGCAAGAACAACGCTGCACCACTAAAACAATGAGTTTTACTTCATGGTGTTAGGTTTTACTGTTATCGGCTTCTGCCTAAACCGTAGCCGCTCCACTGAGTGGCCTGAAAGGAAGGGCTCTTCCTTTCAGCTCACTTATTGGATCCAGGAGTCTTTCGACTTGGTAGCGTCTAATCGAAGGCTTGGATTTGTTCGTACTGTTCTCGCTAAGTTCAGGTTCAGGACACGTTTATTTCACTCTACTCACTCTTGTGTTGTTCCTTCGAAGCTTCACCACTCTCTGCCGTAAATATTACTAAAGAAGTCCCGACTATAACTCCTTCTGACGTCAATCCACCTTGCTCTCCTTTCACTGATCTCCCAGTGGTTCTCCCGTTCTAACCACAAGCTTTTCTCCGGAGTTCTATGCTTTACATTAGACTTGGACATGAGTTTGGAAACCATATTTCCTTTTAGATCTCGGCTAGGTTTAAAAGGCTCGTGACAATTTCCCTTTTAATTCTGACTTGGAATTAAAAGGTAAACCAGATAAAGATTGTAAATATAAAGATATGAAAACCCTTCGTAACACTCCTCCCCTGTTACATAGTTTTGTTCCACAAAACAATTCTCAAAGTTACCCCGACTCTGTTTCATAATCGGAACATTTTCTTTACTTTCATGGTCTACATTAATTTTTAAAGTTTAAATTTCAGCGCCTCTGCTTATACCCGAAGTTCCAGCAGATTTGCTTATTTTCGATATGGCCGTAGCTAGATAGAAAACGCTTTTGGTCCATATTCAACACTTGGTCTTCAGACTCTGGTCGGTGGATGTTGAGTTTTTACGCTCTCACCGTTGACCCCTAGCCTACTCACAAGTCGTTGGATGTTGAGTTTTTACACCCTCACCGATGACCCTTAGGCTACTATATCCTTGACCAAGCGGATAAAGTTATCATCCGAAAATAAAGTGAAGAATCTTACGTTACTATTCTGAATTTTTATGATGGAAACATAGTTAGGAGCCAACACGTTCTCGAAGAAACGTTACGAGGATAATCATATAATTTTAACCAAGTCCTTTCCCCCAAATTGAGTTAAAGTCCCCATTAACTAAAAGAACCCAACCCAATTTAATAATAAGTTAGTCATTTAGAAGTTACAACCCCCTTGTTGTAGTTGAGATCAGTGATTTCGAGCAAAGGGTTAAAATTACTTTACCAAATTTCGTGGCAGAGGTGACTTGACTCTCAGGTTCAGCAAAACAGTCAACAACAATTAAAAACAAATATGTAATCTTTCGTCGCCGACGTTTTCTCCCGTAGACTTCTTTGTCTTCCGAGGGCTCCATCGACGACGCTGGAATGCGAGGTTCGGTTGCTCTTTCTCCTTAGCTTTAGTCCAACTCCATCACCTGAAAAATGGCAAAGCATAACACATGTATGGTAGGCCTACAGACCCACCATTTAACTTTATGGCAGAATGCATAATATGTTGGGAGCCGAGAACAATGCAAAACTACTTTGGCCTGTCCTGTGGCATCAATCCATCAAATTGCTCTCAGTAGGAACGATCCTACCCTCAAACGATCTGTAAACTGTCATTCTGACCCGCATGTTATCGGTTCCCAGCAATTTTATGCAAACTATGAAGCGAAAACGGTTAAATATTTAGAATTCAAAATTCCAGTATCTCACTAAATATGATTAAATAAATTGGCCTGTGGCCCTTCGATAATATATTACTTTACTTCTAATATTAGTATATCAACTTACTGGATGGTAAAAACGCACCCATGACAAAATATTACGACTTACGACTAACTTGCACAAAATTATCTTTTTCGCTTACGTACTCAAAATTTACACGGCCTGTGGCCCTTCTATATATAATATGTATAATAAAAAAAAAATCGATGATATTGCTTAAAGCTATGTACAACACCACCAGAACTGCAACTGGCTTTTTATAAAAGCAAACATATACTCATTTGACCTCTGGTCCGTTATTGCAATGATCCCGGAATAATGAACAAAATCAATAAATAATAAAAAAAAATAACATAACTAAAAATAAAATAAACAAATATAAGTTAATGACTTGGCATGGCATTTGTTTTGGCATTTAGTAACCTTATTACTGTGGGAAATAGTCATTTAAATTCATGTTTGCTCTGTCGAATTCTGTCCTTAACAGAGCTAGCATTACTTCCCATCTGATTTGTTCATGTTCAGGCTGTTGTAGTAGACGGACAAAATCGCCAACGTTAAAAGTGATTGGCAAAGCCTTTGTTATATAATAGTTCAACGGCGGAATGTAGTTTCCCCTCCGATAGTATTGAAAATTGTAAGCGTATTCGGGGACTTCGCCTGGTCCCATCTGATTCTGAAAATTAGGCTGGTTCCCGAAGGATTCCTGCCCGAAAGAGTGGAATGATCCTACCTGATTCTGGTTGGGAAGGTCTAAATACTCATGCATTTCGTCCGACTCCTCCTCCTGCTGAGGTGAGTTATTATGGCCCCTGTTGTGGTCTGCAACAGCCACTCCCTCCATATGGGGCATAGGTGGCGTCCTCGGGCCCAAAGGTGGAGTATCTGGCGTCTCTGGTTGTCTGTCGGCTGAATGTCCGTCCTGACGGATTGATTGTGGTTCTTCTTCTTTTCTTGGTGTCATCATGGAGGCTGTTAAACTATTATCTGGAACTATGGTTAAGTAAAAATACGACATTGGAGGGTGTAAACTTATTTTAAAGCAAAGCAAAAGAAAATAAATAATAGCGCGTTTCCTTAATCTAATATTCTTGCTTCTTGGGCACTTTCAAATTTTGGTCTTGTACTGCCCATATCCACAAGATTTAAGGTAGTCGATGGTAGTGCCATCTGGCGTCTGGCCTGCCAGACGTAGTGATAGAGCATCACCACAATGACTGGGATGATCAAGTTTCCAAAAAGAGATGAAATGCCAATGAAATTGACATGTTTCTGAACGTAGCCTACTGCTTCATATGAATTTTGAATAATTGGGTTATTCGATTCTAGCGCTACTTCAAGTTCTTGTAACGAAACTTCTGTCTTACGGCTTGCAATATTTGCGACTTTCAGTTTTCTGGTTATCTCTATTTTTGAGAAGAATTTTAGTTTAGGTAAATTATGCGTAAAGCTAGGCACGCTAACCGAAATATTTCCAAAATCAAGATTTAGCGTTGTTATTCCCGAAAACGACGCAGGAATTGTGAAGGTTTCGGAAAATAACGAACAGCCTGAAGGCAGATTAAGGAGATTGCTGCCGTTCAGCACGACCCGCTCTTTTAGTTCGTCATTAAATGCAATCGAAGCATGAACCAACTTGGCGGAAAACACCCAGAGGTTCTCAGCGACGTGACTAAGAATCGGTACTTCCGGTGTCGGAGGGGGTGAAAACGTAACCAAGCAATTTTTCTCTATTTCTTCAAAGTTTTCTTTATAAATTGCGTAGTTGCACGAGTTCAAAACTTTCTTTTGCACAGCTTTAAACAAAGGGCAAATTTGTACTTCTACTTTTACACAGTTTCTAAAGTCATCTAAATTCAGTTCCACAAAATGTGTACGTTCTTCCTTCTGAATAGCAATAAAAGGCTGTGTCGGGTAGACAGTGGTTAGATTATTTGGTAAACTACTTTGAAAAGTAGGAAAAGGCATTATTTTATAGAGATCAAACATTTCACTCCGCAACACCAACGGGATTTCAGTGACGATTCTTAATCCAGAAATTGTAAGCAAAGTCGAGGTTTTAGCAAAATGATGATAGTACGGCCAAACATTTTCGACATTTCGCACGGGCAAACGATACTTAGCGGGTAGACTTGTACTGATTTTTGCTAAAATGTCTACTAATCGTTTGGGGCGAAACATGTTTATTGGAAGACGGTTGGCCGCCAATGAGTTTAGATCGAATTCTACTTCATGAAGCTTTTGACGTACCTCACCTATAAGCTGTTGTATTTTTAAATAGCCAATATCGGCCCCGAAATGCACACCTTGGTTGGTATTATGGGTGACGAGTTTCGATATTCTTTGCCAGTGCACCTCGACGCTTTGTAACGTTGATGTTAAATTCCCCAACATTTCATCTTGTTGTTTTTCAGCAAGAACAAGGTTTCTAATTACCGTTACTTTTTTCGAAATTATATCCTTTTGTGCCATACCCGCTATCTTTAGGTTGCCCACAGCTTCTGAAAGTTCTGTTATCTGGGTAACTGTTGCGGTACCAAACAATACTCGAAGTATTTCACCACCCAAATCAATGAGGCCCCTTTTACTTCTAGAATTAGTTCCTAATAGGATTGAAATACTTTCAACCTCATTTTCTAAAGCTGAAATTAGTTCATTCATTTTTGACTTTTCTTTTCTGTAAACTTCATACACTTTCGATTGATTTTGGGCAACATCTTGCTGATCCAAGGCGTCTTGGTGGCTGACAATCAATACAAAATATTTCCTTACAGTACCATCAATGGCTTTGAAGAAGTCCAGGTTAACTTCACCCACAATCGTCCATTTGGCAGTCGTCACAGCTATTTGGCCTTCTGGAATCAACACATGTCCCAGGCCTACTTTGATATCTGCTACTGAAAAACTTAAAGTTCCGATTACAAAAAGCAGAACTTTCATTTTACTTGTTGCTTCTTTGCGTCCACAATCAAGACTGAAGATCAGAGCTTGATTGCTGTCCACTTTATATGAAAAATATACGCTGACTTTCACAGGACGGCACACTAAAACACAACACTAGCTTTAAGCGGAGCGGCTTTTAAAATAGCGATTCTAATGCAGCATTTTAGCGAAAACCAACAAATTCAGCGTACTCTCTCATGAGCCGGACTTCGGTAGGACTTAACGTTAGATTTTGGAGCTCAGAAATTTCCGAGTTCACCCTCCGTTTATTCATACGGACTTTACAGGTTATTACTACAATTGTCACAACTAACGTCAAATATGACAACCCGAAAACTGCGATTACGATTGTCAAATCTATCAGTAATGCAGTTTCTGTCAAAATTAGTGATTTCGCTCTCTCTTCGTCTGATAAAATTTTTGATCTGAATTTTAGGTCCTCGATTAATTCGGACCATGCGATGGGTTTCTCTCCTTCCCATGTATCAAAAACTTGTTCCTGTGAGACATTTATATTCAATTCAGGAAGAACTGGTTTAGGCTTAATTGATTTTATATGCATGTCATCTAATTCTACGTTACTAGAAAGTTTCCATAACATACCGTTTTGGGACAATTCACAGTTCCTTTTTACGCTCAAAACATTCGCGTGCGCTTCTGGTACCCCTATTTGGTTCAGTCTGGTGCAACTACCCTGTAGTGCCACCATTTTCGAGATGAAAATTTCGCCTTCATTTAATTTTAGGATTTCCGGTATCTTAACGTTTTTTACTGCTTTCCAAGAACAAAACAAATAAGCATTCTTGTCATTAGTAATTAATCTTTCCAAACATTCCAGATTTGAATTATTTTTCATTTCTTTCAGTTCGCCCTCTTGTCTTCTTAAATCGAAAATACGTTCATTTGTCATTACTTTATGATTTACTGTCTGTACTGTAAAAATTTGATTTGCTTTTTCCGACAAAATAAAAGATTTCTCTTTCGTGTCTAGTTTTACCCAAAGCGCCAAAGGTCCCACAGTTGATACTGGCATGATACGGACAAACTGAAATTTTGTATTTTCATAAGAAAGCGGAATTTTCACTGCTACACGTAGATTTTCGTCGACTAACCCAAATGACGACTCCAAAAGCTCAGAATACCAGAAGAACGGGTCGATCGGTTCTGTACTTTCTGTGAGCTCTAAACGACCTTGTTGCCGGATGATCCGATCGATCTGATCAAACAGGTTCTTTAATTCTTTTGGAGGAACGAGAAGTTTCGGTACCCAAGGATCCGGGTTCGTTGACTGAATTTTGACTAATTTCAAAGTGGAGGCAGGATCCGGGTTCGTTGACGAGGCAGGATCCGGGCTCGTTGACGAGGCAGGATCCGGGTTCGTTGACTGAATTTTGACCAAGTCCAAAGTGGAGGCAGGATCCGGGTTCGTTGACTGAATTTTGACTAAGTCCAAAGTGGAGGCAGGATCCGGGTTCGTTGACGAGGAAGGATCCGGGTTCGTTGACTGAATTTTGACTAAGTCCAAAGTGGAGGCAGGATTCGGGTTCGTTGACGAGGCAGGATCCAGGTTCGTTGACGAGGCAGGATCCGGGCTCGTTGACGAGGCAGGATCCGTGTTTGTTGACGAGGCAGGATCCGGGTTCATTGTCAAGGCAGGATCCGGGTTCGTTGAAACGTCGAGGCAGGATCTGGGTTCGTTGACTGAATTTTGACTAAGTCCAAAGTGGAGGCAGGATCCGGGTTCGTTGACGAGGAAGGATCCGGGTTCGTTGACTGAATTTTGAATAAGTCCAAAGTGGAGGCAGGATCCGGGTTCGTTGACGAGGCAGGATCCGGGTTCGTTGACGAGGCAGGATCCGTGTTTGTTGACGAGGCAGGATCCGGGTTCATTGTCAAGGCAGGATCCGGGTTCGTTGACTGAATTTTGACTAAGTCCAAAGTGGAGGCAGGATCCGGGTTCGTTGACGAGGAAGGATCCGGGTTCGTTGACTGAATTTTGACTAAGTCCAAAGTGGAGGCAGGATCCGGGTTCGTTCACGAGGCAGGATCCGGGTTCGTTGACGAGGCAGGATCCGTGTTTGTTGACGAGGCAGGATCCGGGTTCATTGTCAAGGCAGGATCCGGGTTCGTTGACACGTCGAGGCAGGATCCGGGTTCGTTGACTGAATTTTGACTAAGTCCAAAGTGGAGGTAGGATCCGGGTTCGTTGACGAAGCAGGATCCATGTTTGTTGACGAGGCAGGATCCGGGTTCACTGTCAAGGCAGGATCCGGGTTCGTTGACGAGGCAGGATCCGGGTTTGTTGACCCTTCGAGGCAGGATCCGGGTTCGTTGACGAGGCAGGATCCGGGTTCGTTGACTGAATTTTGACTAAGTCCAAAGTGGAGGAAGGATCCGGGTTCGTTGACTGAATTTTGACTAAGTCCAAATTAAAGGCAGGATCTGGGTTCGTTGACGAGGCAGGATTCGGGTTCGTTGACGATGCAGGATCCGGGTTCATTGACTCGTCGAGGCAGGATCCGGGTTTGTTGACTGAATTTTGACTAAGTTCAAACTGGAGGCAGGATCCGCGTTCGTTGTCGAGGCAGGGTCCGGGTTCGTTGACCCTTCGAGGCAGGATCCGGGTTCATTGATTGAATTTTGACTAAGTCCAAAGTGTAGGCAGGATCCGGGTTCGTTGACACGTCGAGGCAGGATCCGGGTTCGTTGACTGAATTTTGACTAAGTCCAAAGTGTAGGCAGGATCCGGTTTCGTTGAAGAGGCAGGATCCGGGTTCGTTGACTGAATTTTGACTAAGTCCAAAGTGGAGGTAGGATCCGGGTTTGTTGACGAAGCAGGATCCGTGTTTGTTGACGAGGCAGGATCCGGGTTCGTTGACACGTCGAGGCAGGATCCGGGTTCGTTGACTGAATTTTGACTAAGTCCAAAGTGGAGGTAGGATCCGGGTTCGTTGACGAAGCAGGATCCGTATTTGTTGACGAGGCAGGATCCGGGTTCACTGTCAAGGCAGGATCCGGGTTCGTTGACGAGGCAGGATCCGGGTTTGTTGACCCTTCGAGGCAGGATCCGGGTTCGTTGACGAGGCAGGATCCGGGTTCGTTGACTGAATTTTGACTAAGTCCAAAGTGGAGGCAGGATCCGGGTTCGTTGACTGAATTTTGACTAAGTCCAAATTAAAGGCAGGATCCGGGTTCGTTGACGAGGCAGGATTCGGGTTCTTTGACGAGGCAGGATCCGGGTTCATTGACTCGTCGAGGCAGGATCCGGGTTTGTTGACTGAATTTTGACTAAGTTCAAACTGGAGGCAGGATCCGCGTTCGTTGTCGAGGCAGGGTCCGGGTTCGTTGACCCTTCGAGGCAGGATCCGGGTTCATTGATTGAATTTTGACTAAGTCCAAAGTGTAGGCAGGATCCGGGTTCGTTGACACGTCGAGGCAGGATCCGGGTTCGTTGACTGAATTTTGACTAAGTCCAAAGTGTAGGCAGGATCCGGGTTCGTTGAAGAGGCAGGATCCGGGTTCGTTGACTGAATTTTGACTAAGTCCAAAGTGGATGCAGGACCCGGGTTCGTTGACGAAGCAGGATCCGTGTTTGTTGACGAGGCAGGATCCGGGTTCACTGTCAAGGCAGGATCCGGGTTCGTTGACGAGGCAGGATCCGGGTTCGTTGACGAGGCAGGGTCCGGGTTCGTTGACCCTTCGAGGCAGGATCCGGGTTCGTTGACACGTCGAGGCAGGATCCGGGTTCGTTGACTGAATTTTGACTAAGTCCAAAGTGGATGCAGGACCCGGGTTCGTTGAAGAGGCAGGATCCGGGTTCGTTGACTGAATTTTGACTAAGTCCAAAGTGGAGGTAGGATCCGGGTTTGTTGACGAGGCAGGATTCGGGTTCGTTGACGAGGCAGGATCCGGGTTCGTTGACTGAATTTTGACTAAGTGCAAATTAAAGGCAGGATCCGGGTTCGTTGACGAGGCAGGATTCGGGTTCGTTGACGAGGCAGGATCCGGGTTCATTGACTCGTCGAGGCAGGATCCGGGTTTGTTGACTGAATTTTGACTAAGTTTAAACTGGAGGCAGGATCCGCGTTCGTTGTCGAGGCAGGGTCCGGGTTCGTTGACCCTTCGAGGCAGGATCCGGGTTCATTGATTGAATTTTGACTAAGTCCAAAGTGTAGGCAGGATCCGGGTTCGTTGACACGTCGAGGCAGGATCCGGGTTCGTTGACTGAATTTTGACTAAGTCCAAAGTGTAGGCAGGATCCGGGTTCGTTGAAGAGGCAGGATCTGGGTTCGTTGACTGAATTTTGACTAAGTCCAAAGTGGAGGTAGGATCCGGGTTTGTTGACGAAGCAGGATCCGTGTTTGTTGACGAGGCAGGATCCGGGTTCACTGTCAAGGCAGGATCCGGGTTCGTTGACGAGGCAGGATCCGGGTTCGTTGACGAGGCAGGGTCCGGGTTCGTTGACCCTTCGAGGCAGGATCCGGGTTCGTTGACACGTCGAGGCAGGATCCGGGTTCGTTGACTGAATTTTGACTAAGTCCAAAGTGGATGCAGGACCCGGGTTCGTTGACGAGGCAGGGTCCGGGTTCGTTGACCCTTCGAGGCAGGGATCCGGGTTAGTTGATTGAATTTTGACTAAGTCCAAAGTGTAGGCAGGATCCAGGTTCGTTGACGAGGCAGGATCCGGGTTCGTTGACTGAATTTTGACCAAGTCCAAAGTGGAGGCAGGATCCGGGTTCGTTGACTGAATTTTGACTAAGTCCAAAGTGGAGGCAGGATCCGGGTTCGTTGACGAGGAAGGATCCGGGTTCGTTGACTGAATTTTGACTAATTTCAAAGTGGAGGCAGGATCCGGGTTCGTTGACGAGGCAGGATCCGGGCTCGTTGACGAGGCAGGATCCGTGTTTGTTGACGAGGCAGGATCCGGGTTCGTTGACTGAATTTTGACTAAGTCCAAAGTGGAGGCAGGATCCGGGTTCGTTGACGAGGCAGGGTCCGGGTTCGTTGACCCTTCGAGGCAGGATCCGGGTTAGTTGATTGAATTTTGACTAAGTCCAAAGTGTAGGCAGGATCCAGGTTCGTTGACGAGGCAGGATCCGGGTTCGTTGACTGAATTTTGACCAAGTCCAAATTGGAGGCAGGATCCGGGTTCGTTGACTGAATTTTGACTAAGTCCAAAGTGGAGGCAGGATCCGGGTTCGTTGACGAGGAAGGATCCGGGTTCGTTACTTATGTATTTTGGCTACCACAAGTGTTGCCATTGGCCGCCGTTACTAGACTTTACAAGAGATATATAGTGGCCGAACAAAAAGAAATGAGCATCGCAGTGACAGGTCTACCAGATTGGAATGCGTTGATCTCGCGATATAAAAATGGTTCTTGAAATCAGATTTTTGGGAAACATAAGTTAATTACTAAGCAAAGCTGATATACCAACTTTCTTCCTGATGTATCTGTATTTTAAGAACATCTTAGGACATGCGTTTTTTTTGGATAGCCTTTGTATAGGTTTAGGGTATGTATTTATAAAGCTGTGTCAGGAGACACTTTTTCTAAGGAGGGAGGATTGTAACGAATTAATCTCTAACAAACTGAGCGAAGGGAGATATTTCGTCGTAAGCATTCCCTCGCTTCTGTTTCGTAACATATCAGCTCTTTATTAGTGCTTTACCAATAGTGCTTTAATTGGACCCCGCAAGTGAGAAACCCCTAGGCACCTTTTATCGTGAACGATTTGTACTGCGACTACTTTTGTGCTTTACCGGAAGTGTGGTTCTACACAATTGTGGTCAGCAGTATTTATATCTCCCAACATTTGGTGAACAATTGTGGTTCCGAACCACAATTGTGAGCAACTCTAAGATTAAGATATAAGCCAGGGTGTTCGCGCTTGTGGGGCAGTTGCAGTCGCAGTCGCAGTTGAGTCGCAGACGCAGTCTTAGTCTTAAATGTAATAGTTCAGTTGGATTACCGATGATTATTCTGTATGGTGAACTTCAACAATAAAAGTAAGTGTGTATTGTAAAACATGGTTTGTTGAATGTAGGGACCTAGGGCCGACCGTCCAAGCTCCCCCCTCCACAGCCCCGAACCAACCCTTCGAGGATACCACTCAGGCTACCACTATAGTCAGCCTACGTACCAACTGCTCGGGTACACGCTACACGGTTATAAGGTGTTTGGAAGTTAACACAGAAGGTATCACAGACACGTAATTTAACAAGTAATACGTTTGGAGTATTGTTTCTTTGGAGTAAGACTGTTCCTCTGGAGTAAAACTGTTCCTCTGAAGTAATACGTTTGGAGTACTGTTTCTCTGGAGTAAGACTGTTCCTCTGGAGTAAGACTTTTCCTCTGGAGTAAAACTGCTCTCCTGGAGTAAAACTGTTCCTCTGGAGTAATACGTTTGGAGTATTGTTTCTTTGGAGTAAGACTGTTTCTCTGGAGTAACACTGCTCTTCTGGAGTAAAACTGTTCCTCTGGAGTAATACGTTTGGAGTACTGTTTCTCTGGAGTAAAACTGCTCTTCTGGAGTAAAACTGCTCTTCTGGAGTAAAACTATTCCTCTGCAGTAATACGTCTGGAGTACTGTTTCTCTGGAGTAAGACTGTTTCTCTGGAGTAATACGTTTGGAGTATTGTTTCTTTGGAGTAAGACTGTTCCTCTGGACTAAAACTGCTCTTCTGGAGTAAAACTGTTCCTCTGGAGTAATACGTTTGGAGTACTGTTTCTCTGGAGTAAGACTGTTCCTCTGGAGTAAGACTGTTCCTCTGGAGTAAAACTGCTGTTCTGGAGTAAAACTATTCTTCTGGAGTAATACGTCTGGAATACTGTTTCTTTGGAGTAAGGTTTCTCTGGAGTAACACTGCTTTTCTGGAGTAAAACTGTTCCTCTGGAGTAACACGTTTGGAGTATTGTTTCTCTGGAGTAAGACTGTTCCTCTGGAGTAAAACTGTTCCTCTGGAGTAATACGTTTGGAGTACTGTTTCTCTGGAGTAAGACTGTTCCTCTGGAGTAAAACTGCTCTTCTGGAGTAAAACTGTTCCTCTGGAGTAATACGTTTGGAGTATTGTTTCTTTGGAGTAAGACTGTTGCTCTGGAGTAAAACTGCTCTTCTGGAGTAAAACTGTTCCTCTGGAGTAATACGTTTGGAGTACTGTTTCTCTGGAGTAAGACTATTCCTCTGGAGTAAGACTGTTCCTCTGGAGTAAAACTTCTCTTCTGGAGTAAAACTGTTCCTTTGGAGTAATACGTTTGGAGTACTGTTTCTCTGGAGTAAGACTATTCCTCTGGAGTAAGACTGTTGCTCTGGAGTAAAACTGCTCTTCTGGAGTAAAACTGTTCCTCAGGAGTAATACGTTTGGAGTACTGTTTCTCTGGAGTAAGACTGTTCCTCTGGAGTAAAACTGTTCCTCTGGAGTAATACGTTTGGAGTACTGTTTCTCTGGAGTAAGACTGTTCCTCTGGAGTAAAACTGCTCTTCTGGAGTAAAACTGTTCCTCTGGAGTAATACGTTTGGAGTATTGTTTCTTTGGAGTAAGACTGTTCCTCTGGAGTAAAACTGTTCCTCTGGAGTAATACGTCTGGAGTACTGTTTCTTTGGAGTAAGACTGTTTCTCTGGAGAAACACTGCTCTTCTGCAGTAAAACTGTTCCTCTGGAGTAACACGTCTGGAGTACTGTTTCTTTGGAGTAAGTCTCTGGAGTAAGACTGTTCCTCTGGAGTAAAACTGCTCTTCTGGAGTAAAACTATTCCTCTGGAGTAATACGTCTGGAGTACTGTTTCTTAGGAGTAAGACTGTTTCTCTGGAGTAACACTGCTCTTCTGGAGTAAAACTGTTCCTCTGGAGTAATACGTTTGAAGTATTGTTTCTCTGGAGTAAGACTGTTCTTCTGGAGTAAAACTGTTCCTCTGGAGTAATACGTTTGGAATACTGTTTCTCTGGAGTAAGACTGTTACTCTGGAGTAAGACTGCTCTTCTGGAGTAAAACTGTTCCTCTGGAGTAATACGTTTGGAGTACTGTTTCTCTGGAGTAAGACTGTTCCTCTGGAGTAAAACTGCTCTTCTGGAGTAAAACTGTTCCTCTGGAGTAATACGTTTGGAGTACTGTGTCTTTGGAGTAAGACTGTTTCTCTGGAGTAAAACTGCTCTTCTGGAGTAAAACTGCTCTTCTGGAGTAAAACTATTCCTCTGGAGTAATACGTTTGGAGTACTGTTCCTCTGGAGTAAAACTGCTCTTCTGGAGTAAAACTGTTCCTCTGGAGTAACACGTTTGGAGTACTATTTCTCTGGAGTAAGACTGTTCCTCTGGAGTAAAACTGCTCTTCTGGAGTAGAACTAATCCTCTGGAGTAGTACGTCTGGAGTACTGTTTCTTTGGAGTAAGACTGTTTCTCTGGAGTAACACTGCTCTTCTAGAGTAAAACTGTTCCTCTGGAGTAAAACTGTTCCTCTGGAGTAATACGTTTGGAGTACTGTTTCTTTGGAGTAAGACTGTTTTTCTAGAGCAACACTGCTCTTCTGGAGTAAAACTGTTCCTCTGGAGTAATACGTTTGGAGTATTGTTTCTCTGGAGTAAGACTGTTCCTCTGGAGTAATATGTTTGGAGTACTGTTTCTCTGGAGTAAGACTGTTACTCTAGATTAATACGTTTGGAGTACTGTTTCTCTGGAGTAAGACTGTTCCTCTGGAGTAAAACTGCTCTTCTGGAGTAAAACTCTTCCTCTGGGGTAATACGTTTGGAGTACTTTTTCTCTGGAGTAAGACTGTTCCTCTGGAGTAAAACTGCTCTTCTGGAGTAAAACTGTTCCTTTGGAGTAATACGTTTGGAGTACTGTTTCTCTGGAGTAAGATTGTTCCTCTGGAGTAAAACTGCTCTTCTGGAGTAAAACTATTCCTCTGGAGTAAAACGTCTGGAGTACTGTTTCTTTGGAGTAAGACTGTTTCTCTGGAGTAACACTGCTCTTCTGGAGTAAAACTGTTCCTCTGGAGTAATACGTTTGGAGTACTGTTTCTCTGGAGTAAGACTGTTCCTCTGGAGTAACACTGCTCTTCTGGAGTAAAACTGTTCCTCTGGAGTAGTACGTCTGGAGTACTGTTTCTCTGGAGTAAGACTGTTTCTCTGGAGTAACACTGCTCCTCTGGAGTAAGACTGTTCCTCTGGAGTAAAACTGCTCTTCTGGAGTAAAACTGTTTCTCTGGAGTAATATGTTTGGAGTACTGTTTCTCTGGAGTAAGACTGTTCCTCTGGAGTAACACTGCTTTTCTGCAGTAAAACTGTTCCTCTGGAGTAACACGTCTTGAGTACTGTTTCTTTGGAGTAAGTCTCTGGAGTAAGACTGTTCCTCTGGAGTAAAACTGCTCTTCTGGAGTAAAACTATTCCTCTGGAGTAATACGTCTGGAGTACTGTTTCTTAGGAGTAAGACTGTTTCTCTGGAGTAACACTGCTCTTCTGGAGTAAAACTGTTCCTCTGGAGTAATACGTTTGGAGTATTGTTTCTCTGGAGTAAGACTGTTCTTCTGGAGTAAAACTGTTCCTCTGGAGTAATACGTTTGGAGTATTGTTTCTCCGGAGTAAGACTGTTCTTCTGGAGTAAAACTGTTCCTCTGGAGTAATACGTTTGGAGTATTGTTTCTTCTGGGAGTAAGACTGTTCCTCTGGAGTAAAACTGTTCCTCTGGAGTAATACGTTTGGAGTACTGTTTCTCTGGAGTAAGACTGTTTCTCTGGAGTAAGACTGCTCTTCTGGAGTAAAACTGTTCCTCTGGAGTAATACGTTTGGAGTATTGTTTCTTTGGAGTAAGACTGTTCCTCTGGAGTAAAACTGTTCCTCTGGAGTAATACGTCTGGAGTACTGTTTCTTTGGAGTAAGACTGTTTCTCTGGAGTAACACTGCTCTTCTGCAGTAAAACTGTTCAGAGGAACAGTCTTACTCCAGAGAAACAGTACTCCAAACGTATTACTCCAGAGGAACAGTTTTACTCCAGAAGGAGCAGTTTTACTCCAGAAGAGCAGTTTTACTCCAGAGAAACAGTACTCCAAACGTATTACTCCAGAGGAACAGTTTTTACTCCAGAAGAGCAGTGTTACGTCAGAGAAACAGTCTTACTCCAAAGAAACAGTACTCCAGACGTTTTACTCCAGAGGAATAGTTTTACTCCAGAGGAGCAGTTTTACTCCAGAGGAACAGTCCTTACTCCCAAAGAAACAGTACTCCAGACGTTTTACTCCAGAGGAATAGTTCTACTCCAGAGGAGCAGTTTTACTCCAGAGGAACAGTCTTACTCCAGAGAAACAGTACTCCAAACGTATTACTCCAGAGGAACAGTTTTACTCCAGAAGAGCAGTGTTACTCTAGAGAAACAGTCTTACTCCAAAGAAACAGTACTCCAAACGTATTACTCCAGAGGAACAGTTTTACTCTAGAAGAGCAGTGTTACTCCAGAGAAACAGTCTTACTCCAAAGAAACAGTACTCCAGACGTATTACTCCAGAGGATTAGTTTTACTCCAGAAGAGCAGTTTTATTCCAGAGGAACCGTCTTACTCCAGAGAAATAGTACTCCAAACGTGTTACTCCAGAGGAACAGTTTTACTCCAGAAGAGCAGTTTTACTCCAGAGGAACAGTACTCCAAACGTATTACTCCAGAGGAATAGTTTTACTCCAGAAGAGCAGTTTTACTCCAGAAGAGCAGTTTTACTCCAGAGAAACAGTCTTACTCCAAAGAAACAGTACTCCAGGACGTTTTACTCCAGAGGAATAGTTTTACTCCAGAGGAGCAGTTTTACTCCAGAGGAACAGTCCTTACTCCAGAGAAACAGTACTCCAAACGTATTACTCCAGAGGAACAGTTTTACTCCAGAAGAGCAGTTTTACTCCAGAGGAACAGTCTTACTCCAGAGAAACAGTACTCCAAACGTATTACTCCAGAGGAACAGTTTTACTCCAGAAGAGCAGTCTTACTCCAGAGGAACAGTCCTACTCCAGAGAAACAGTACTCCAAACGTATTACTCCAGAGGAATAGTTTTACTCCAGAAGAACAGTCTTACTCCAGAGAAACAATACTCCAAACGTATTACTCCAGAGGAACAGTTTTACTCCAGAAGAGCAGTGTTACTCCAGAGAAACAGTCAGTACTCAGGACGTGTTACTCCAGAGGAA
The DNA here is from genome assembly GCA_023053555.1 of Branchinecta lindahli. Lineage (NCBI taxonomy): Eukaryota > Metazoa > Arthropoda > Branchiopoda > Anostraca > Branchinectidae > Branchinecta > Branchinecta lindahli. The sequence goes on from JAKZAO010000015.1 coordinate 166,521, forward strand.
CAGTTTTACTCCAGAAGAGCAGTGTTACTTCAGAGAAACAGTCTTACTCCAAAGAAAACAGTACTCCAGACGTGTTACTCCAGAGGAACAGTTTTACTGCAGAAAAACAGTACTCCAAACGTATTACTCCAGAGGAACAGTTTTACTCCAGAAGAGCAGTGTTACTCCAGAGAAACAGTCTTACTCCAAAGAAACAGTACTCCAGACGTTTTACTCCAGAGGAATAGTTTTACTCCAGAGGAGCAGTTTTACTCCAGAGGAACAGTCTTACTCCAAAGAAACAGTACTCCAGACGTTTTACTCCAGAGGAATAGTTTTACTCCAGAGGAGCAGTTTTACTCCAGAGGAACAGTCGAAACAGTAACTCCAAAACGTATTACTCCAGAGGAACAGTTTTACTCCAGAAGAGCAGTTTTACTCCAGAGGAACAGTCTTACTCCAGAGAAACAGTACTCCAAACGCATTACTCCAGAGGAACAGTTTTACTCCAGAAGAGCAGTTTTACTCCAGAGGAGCAGTTTTACTCCAGAGGAACAGTACTCCAAACGTATTACTCCAGAGGAACAGTTTTACTCCAGAAGAGCAGTTTTACTCCAGAGAAACAGTCTTACTTCAAAGAAACAGTACTCAGGACGTGTTACTCCAGAGGAATAGTTTTACTCCAGAAGAACAGTTTTACTCCAGAGGAACAGTCTTACTCCAGAGAAACAGTACTCCAAACGTATTACTCCAGAGGAACAGTTTTACTCCAGAAGAGCAGTTTTACTCCAGAGGAACAGTCTTACTCCAGAGAAACAGTACTCCAAACGTATTACTCCAGAGGAACAGTTTTACTCCAGAGGAACAGTCTTACTCCAGAGAAACAATACTCCAAACGTATTACTCCAGAGGAACAGTTTTACTCCAGAAAAGCTGTGTTACTCCAGAGAAACAGTCTTACTCCAAAGAAACAGTATTCCAGATGTATTACTCCAGAAGAGTAGTTTTACTCGAGAACAGCAGTTTTACTCCAGAGGAACAGTCTTACTCCAGAGGAACAGTCTTACTCCAGAGAAACAGTACTCCAAACGTATTACTCCAGAGGAACAGTTTTACTCCAGAAGAGCAGTTTTACTCCAGAGGAACAGTCTTACTCCAAAGAAACAATACTCCAAACGTATTACTCCAGAGAAACAGTACTCCAAACGTATTACTCCAGAGAAACAGTCTTACTCCAGAGAAACAGTACTCCAGACGTATTACTCCAGAGGAATAGTTTTACTCCAGAAGAGCAGTTTTACTCCAGAAGAGCAGTTTTACTCCAGAGAAACAGTACTCCAAACGTATTACTCCAGAGGAACAGTTTTACTCCAGAAGAGCAGTGTTACTCCAGAGAAACAGTCTTACTCCAAAGAAACAATACTCCAAACGTATTACTCCAGAGGAACAGTTTTACTCCAGAAGAGCAGTTTTACTCCAGAGGAACAGTCTTACTCCAGAGAAACAGTACTCCAAACGTATTACTCCAGAGGAACAGTTTTACTCCAGAGGAACAGTCTTACTCCAGAGAAACAATACTCCAAACGTATTACTCCAGAGGAACAGTTTTACTCCAGGAGAGCAGTTTTACTCCAGAGGAAAAGTCTTACTCCAGAGGAACAGTCTTACTCCAGAGAAACAGTACTCCAAACGTATTACTCCAGAGCAACAGTTTTACTCCAGAGGAACAGTCTTACTCCAAAGAAACAATACTCCAAACGTATTACTCCAGAGGAACAGTTTTACTCCAGAAGAGCAGTTTTACTCCAGAGGAACAGTCTTACTCCAGAGAAACAGTACTCCAAACGTATTACTCCAGAGGAACAGTTTTACTCCAGAGGAACAGTCTTACTCCAGAGAAACAATACTCCAAACGTATTACTCCAGAGGAACAGTTTTACTCCTGAAAAGCAGTGTTACTCCAGAGAAACAGTCTTACTCCAAAGAAACAGTATTCAGACGTATTACTCCAGAAGAATAGTTTTACTCCAGAACAGCAGTTTTACTCCAGAGGAACAGTCTTACTCCAGAGGAACAGTCTTTACTTCAGAAAAACAGTACTCCAAACGTATTACTCCAGAGGTACAGTTTTACTCCAGAAGAGCAGTTTTACTCCAGAGGAACAGTCTTACTCCAAACAAACAATACTCCAAACGTATTACTCCAGAGAAACAGTACTCCAGACGTATTACTCCAGAGGAACAGTTTTACTCCAGAACAGCAGTTTTACTCCAGAGGAACAGTCTTACTCCAGAGGAACAGTCTTACTCCAGAGAAACAGTACTCCAAACGTATTACTCCAGAGGAACAGTTTTACTCCAGAAGAGCAGTTTTACTCCAGAGAAACAGTACTCCAAACTTATTACTCCAGAGGAACAGTTTTACTCCAGAAGAGCAGTGTTACTCCAGAGAAACAGTCTTACTCCAAAGAAACAGTACTCCAGACGTTTTACTCCAGAGGAATAGTTTTACTCCAGAGGAGCAGTTTTACTCCAGAGGAACAGTCTTACTCCAAAGAAACAGTACTCCAGACGTTTTACTCCAGAGGAATAGTTTTACTCCAGAGGAGCAGTTTTACTCCAGAGGAACAGTCTTACTCCAGAGAAACAGTACTCCAAACGTATTACTCCAGAGGAACAGTTATACTCCAGAAGAGCAGTTTTTCTCCAGAGGAACAGTCTTACTCCAGAGAAACAATACTCCAAACGCATTACTCCAGAGGAACAGTTTTACTCCAGAAGAGCAGTTTTACTCCAGAGGAACAGTCTTACTCCAGGGAAACAGTACTCCAAACATATTACTCCAGAGGAACCGTCTTACTCCAGAGAAACAATTTTACTCCAGAAGAGCAGTGTTACTCTAGAGAAACAGTCTTACTCCAAAGAAACAGTACTCCAAACGTATTACTCCAGAGGAACAGTTTTACTCCAGAGGAACAGTTTTACTCTAGAAGAGCAGTGTTACTCCAGAGAAACAGTCTTACTCCAAAGAAACAGTACTCCAGACGTATTACTCCAGAGGAACAGTTTTACTCCAGAGGAACAGTCTTACTCCAAAGAAACAATACTCCAAACGTATTACTCCAGAGGAACAGTTTTACTCAAGAAGAGCAGTTTTACTCCAGAGGAACAGTCTTACTCCAGAGAAACAGTACACCAAACGTATTACTCCAGAGGAACAGTTTTACTCCAGAGGAACAGTCTTACTCCAGAGAAACAATACTCCAAACGTGTTACTCCAGAGGAACAGTTTTACTCCAGAAAAGCAGTGTTACTCCAGAGAAACCTTACTCCAAAGAAACAGTATTCCAGACGTATTCCTCCAGAAGAATAGTTTTACTCCAGAACAGCAGTTTTACTCCAGAGGAACAGTCTTACTCCAGAGGAACAGTCTTACTCCAGAGGAACAGTCTTACTCCAGAGAAACAGTACTCCAAACGTATTACTCCAGAGGAACAGTTTTACTCCAGAAGAGCAGTTTTACTCCAGAGGAACAGTCTTACTCCAAAGAAACAATACTCCAAACGTATTACTCCAGAGAAACAGTCTTACTTCAGAGAAACAGTACTCCAGACGTATTACTCCAGAGGAACAGTTTTACTCCAGAAGAGCAGTGTTACTCCAGAGAAACAGTACTCCAAACGTATTACTCCAGAGGAACAGTTTTACTCCAGGAGAGCAGTTTTACTCCAGAGGAAAAGTCTTACTCCAGAGGAACAATACTCCATACGTATTACTCCAGAGGAACAGTTTTACTCCAGGAGAGCAGTTTTACTCCAGAGGAAAAGTCTTACTCCAGAGGAACAGTCTTACTCCAGAGAAACAGTACTCCAAACGTATTACTCCAGAGGAACAGTTTTACTCCAGAGGAACAGTCTTACTCCAAAGAAACAATACTCCAAACGTATTACTCCAGAGGAACAGTTTTACTCCAGAAGAGCAGTTTTACTCCAGAGGAACAGTCTTACTCCAGAGAAACAGTACTCCAAACGTATTTCTCCAGAGGAACAGTTTTACTCCAGAGGAACAGTCTTACTCCAGAGAAACAATACTCCATACGTATTACTCCAGAGGAACAGTTTTACTCCTGAAAAGCAGTGTTACTCCAGAGAAACAGTCTTACTTCAGAGAAACAGTACTCCAAACGTATTACTCCAGAGGAACAGTTTTACTCCAGAAGAGCAGTTTTACTCCAGAGGAACAGTCTTACTCCAAACAAACAATACTCCAAACGTATTACTCCAGAGGAACAGTTTTACTCCAGAAGAGCAGTGTTACTCCAGAGAAACAGTCTTACTCCTAAGAAACAGTACTCCAGACGTATTACTCCAGAGGAATAGTTTTACTCCAGAAGAGCAGTTTTACTCCATAGGAACAGTCTTACTCCAGAGACTTACTCCAAAGAAACAGTACTCCAGACGTGTTACTCCAGAGGAACAGTTTTACTGCAGAAAAGCAGTGTTACTCCAGAGGAACAGTCTTACTCCAGAGAAACAGTACTCCAAACATATTACTCCAGAGGAACAGTTTTACTCCAGAAGAGCAGTTTTACTCCAGAGGAACAGTCTCACTCCAGAGAAACAGTACTCCAAACCTATTACTCCAGAGGAACAGTTTTACTCTGGAGTACTATTGTTCCTCTGGAGTACTGTTTCTCTGGAGTAAGACTGTTCCTCTGGAGTAAAACTGCTCTTCTGGAGTAAAACTGTTCCTCTGGAGTAATGCGTTTGGAGTACTGTTTCTCTGGAGTAAGACTGTTCCTCTGGAGTAAAACTGCTCTTCTGGAGTAAAACTGTTCCTCTGGAGTAATACGTTTGGAGTACTGTTTCTCTGGAGTAAGACTGTTCCTCTGGAGTAAAACTGCTCCTCTGGAGTAAAACTATTCCTCTGGAGTAAAACGTCTGGAGTACTGTTTCTTTGGAGTAAGACTGTTCCTCTGGAGTAAAACTGCTCCTCTGGAGTAAAACTATTCCTCTGGAGTAAAACGTCTGGAGTACTGTTTCTTTGGAGTAAGACTGTTTCTCTGACGTAACACTGCTCTTCTGGAGTAAAACTGTTCCTCTGGAGTAATACGTTTGGAGTACTGTTTCTCTGGAGTAAAACTGCTCTTCTGGAGTAAAACTGCTCTTCTGGAGTAAAACTGTTCCTCTGGAGTAATACGTTTGGAGTACTGTTTCTCTGGAGTAAGACTGTTCCTCTGGAGTAAGACTGTTCCTCTGGAGTAAAACTGCTGTTCTGGAGTAAAACTGTTCCTCTGGAGTAATACGTCTGGAGTACTGTTTCTCTGGAGTAATACGTTTGGAGTATTGTTTGTTTGGAGTAAGACTGTTCCTCTGGAGTAAAACTGCTCTTCTGGAGTAAAACTGTTCCTCTGGAGTAATACGTTTGGAGTACTGTTTCTCTGGAGTAAAGACTGTTCCTCTGGAGTAAGACTGTTCCTCTGGAGTAAAACTGCTGTTCTGGAGTAAAACTATTCTTCTGGAGTAATACGTCTGGAATACTGTTTTTTTGGAGTAAGACTGTTTCTCTGGAGTAACACTGCTTTTCTGGAGTAAAACTGTTCCTCTGGAGTAATACGTTTGGAGTATTGTTTCTCTGGAGTAAGACTGTTCCTCTGGAGTAAAACTGTTCCTCTGGAGTAATACGTTTGGAGTACTGTTTCTCTGGAGTAAGACTGTTCCTCTGGAGTAAAACTGCTCTTCTGGAGTAAAACTGTTCCTCTGGAGTAATACGTTTGGAGTATTGTTTCTTTGGAGTAAGACTGTTCCTCTGGAGTAAAACTGTTCCTCTGGAGTAATACGTCTGGAGTACTGTTTCTTTGGAGTAAGACTGTTTCTCTGGAGTAACAATGCTCTTCTAGAGTAAAACTGTTCCTCTGGAGTAAAACTGTTCCTCTGGAGTAATACGTTTGGAGTACTGTTTCTTTGGAGTAAGACTGTTTCTCTAGAGTAACACTGCTCTTCTGGAGTAAAACTGTTCCTCTGGAGTAATACGTTTGGAGTATTGTTTCTCTGGAGTAAGACTGTTCCTCTGGAGTAATATGTTTGGAGTACTGTTTCTCTGGAGTAAGACTGTTCCTCTGGAGTAAAACTGCTCTTCTGGAGTAAAACTGTTCCTCTGGAGTAATGCGTTTGGAGTACTGTTTCTCTGGAGTAAGACTGTTCCTCTGGAGTAAAACTGCTCTTCTGGAGTAAAACTGTTCCTCTGGAGTAATACGTTTGGAGTACTGTTTCTCTGGAGTAAAACTGCTCTTCTGGAGTAAAACTGCTCTTCTGGAGTAAAACTGTTCCTCTGGAGTAATACGTTTGGAGTACTGTTTCTCTGGAGTAAGACTGTTCCTCTGGAGTAAGACTGTTCCTCTGGAGTAAAACTGCTGTTCTGGAGTAAAACTGTTCCTCTGGAGTAATACGTCTGGAGTACTGTTTCTCTGGAGTAATACGTTTGGAGTATTGTTTGTTTGGAGTAAGACTGTTCCTCTGGAGTAAAACTGCTCTTCTGGAGTAAAACTGTTCCTCTGGAGTAATACGTTTGGAGTACTGTTTCTCTGAAGTAAAGACTGTTCCTCTGGAGTAAGACTGTTCCTCTGGAGTAAAACTGCTGTTCTGGAGTAAAACTATTCTTCTGGAGTAATACGTCTGGAATACTGTTTCTTTGGAGTAAGACTGTTTCTCTGGAGTAACACTGCTTTTCAGGAGTAAAACTGTTCCTCTGGAGTAATACGTTTGGAGTATTGTTTCTCTGGAGTAAGACTGTTCCTCTGGAGTAAAACTGTTCGTCTGGAGTAATACGTTTGGAGTACTGTTTCTCTGGAGTAAGACTGTTCCTCTGGAGTAAAACTGCTCTTCTGGAGTAAAACTGTTCCTCTGGAGTAATACGTTTGGAGTATTGTTTCTTTGGAGTAAGACTGTTCCTCTGGAGTAAAACTGTTCTCTGGAGTAATACGTTTGGAGTACTGTTTCTCTGGAGTAAGACTGTTCCTCTGGAGTAAGACTTTTCCACTGGAGTAAAACTGCTCTCCTGGAGTAAAACTGTTCCTCTGGAGTAATACGTTTGGAGTATTGTTTCTTTGGAGTAAGACTGTTTCTCTGGAGTAACACTGCTCTTCTGGAGTAAAACTGTTCCTCTGGAGTAATACGTTTGGAGTACTGTTTCTCTGGAGTAAAACTGCTCTTCTGGAGTAAAACTGCTCTTCTGGAGTAAAACTATTCCTCTGGAGTAATACGTCTGGAGTACTGTTTCTCTGGAGTAAGACTGTTTCTCTGGAGTAATACGTTTGGAGTATTGTTTCTTTGGAGTAAGACTGTTCCTCTGGAGTAAAACTGCTCTTCTGGAGTAAAACTGTTCCTCTGGAGTAATACGTTTGGAGTACTGTTTCTCTGGAGTAAGACTGTTCCTCTGGAGTAAGACTGTTCCTCTGGAGTAAAACTGCTGTTCTGGAGTAAAACTATTCTTCTGGAGTAATACGTCTGGAATACTGTTTCTTTGGAGTAAGGTTTCTCTGGAGTAACACTGCTTTTCTGGAGTAAAACTGTTCCTCTGGAGTAATACGTTTGGAGTATTGTTTCTTTGGAGTAAGACTGTTTCTCTGGAGTAAGACTGTTCCTCTGGAGTAAAACTGCTCTTCTGGAGTAAAACTATTCCTCTGGAGTAATACGTCTGGAGTATTGTTTCTCTGGAGTAAGACTGTTCCTCTGGAGTAAAACTGTTCCTCTGGAGTAATACGTTTGGAGTACTGTTTCTCTGGAGTAAGACTGTTCCTCTGGAGTAAAACTGCTCTTCTGGAGTAAAACTGTTCCTCTGGAGTAATACGTTTGGAGTATTGTTTCTTTGGAGTAAGACTGTTTCTCTGGAGTAAGACTGTTCCTCTGGAGTAAAACTGCTCTTCTGGAGTAAAACTATTCCTCTGGAGTAATACGTCTGGAGTACTGTTTCTTTGGAGTAAGACTGTTTCTCTGGAGTAACACTGCTCTTCTGGAGTAAAACTGTTCCTCTGGAGTAATACGTTTGGAGTATTGTTTCTCTGGAGTAAGACTGTTCTTCTGGAGTAAAACTGTTCCTCTGGAGTACTACGTTTGGAGTACTGTTTCTCTGGAGTAAGACTGTTCCTCTGGAGTAAGACTGCTCTTCTGGAGTAAAACTGTTCCTCTGGAGTAATACGTTTGGAGTACTGTTTCTCTGGAGTAAGACTGTTCCTCTGGAGTAAATCTGCTCTTCTGGAGTAAAACTGTTCCTCTGGAGTAATACGTTTGGAGTACTGTTTCTCTGGAGTAAGACTGTTCCTCTGGAGTAAAACTGCTCCTCTGGAGTAAAACTATTCCTCTGGAGTAAAACGTCTGGAGTACTGTTTCTTTGGAGTAAGACTGTTTCTCTGGAGTAACACTGCTCTTCTGGAGTAAAACTGTTCCTCTGGAGTAATACGTTTGGAGTACTGTTTCTCTGGAGTAAAACTGCTCTTCTGGAGTAAAACTGCTCTTCTGGAGTAAAACTATTCCTCTGGAGTAATACGTTTGGAGTACTGTTCCTCTGGAGTAAAACTGCTCTTCTGGAGTAAAACTGTTCCTCTGGAGTAACACGTTTGGAGTACTATTTCTCTGGAGTAAGACTGTTCCTCTGGAGTAAAACTGCTCTTCTGGAGTAAAACTAATCCTCTAGAGTAATACGTCTGGAGTACTGTTTCTTTGGAGTAAGACCGTTTCTCTGGAGTAACACTGCTCTTCTGGAGTAAAACTGTTCCTCTGGAGTAAAACTGTTCCTCTGGAGTAATTCGTTTGGAGTACTGTTTCTTTGGAGTAAGACTGTTTCTCTAGAGTAACACTGCTCTTCTGGAGTAAAACTGTTCCTCTGGAGTAATACGTTTGGAGTATTGTTTCTCTGGAGTAAGACTGTTCCTCTGGAGTAATATGTTTGGAGTACTGTTTCTCTGGAGTAAGACTGTTCCTCTGGAGTAAAACTGCTCTTCTGGAGTAAAACTGTTCCTCTGGAGTAATGCGTTTGGAGTACTGTTTCTCTGGAGTAAGACTGTTCCTCTGGAGTAAAACTGCTCTTCTGGAGTAAAACTGTTCCTCTGGAGTAATACGTTTGGAGTACTGTTTCTCTGGAGTAAGACTGTTCCTCTGGAGTAAAACTGCTCCTCTGGAGTAAAACTATTCCTCTGGAGTAAAACGTCTGGAGTACTGTTTCTTTGGAGTAAGACTGTTCCTCTGGAGTAAAACTGCTCCTCTGGAGTAAAACTATTCCTCTGGAGTAAAACGTCTGGAGTACTGTTTCTTTGGAGTAAGACTGTTTCTCTGGAGTAACAATGCTCTTCTGGAGTAAAACTGTTCCTCTGGAGTAATACGTTTGGAGTACTGTTTCTCTGGAGTAAAACTGCTCTTCTGGAGTAAAACTGCTCTTATGGAGTAAAACTGTTCCTCTGGAGTAATACGTTTGGAGTACTGTTTCTCTGGAGTAAGACTGTTCCTCTGGAGTAATGTAGCAGTATAGAGAGATAATAACGTAGCGCGGAGGCGGTGTATCGGGGTTCTTTACCTTCGGTGGTAGAGCTATATACAACACAGGTTGAGGTATAAATGAATGTTTATTTTACCTTAAACGGCGTTACTAATTCCACTCCTAAATCCTAAGCCTGATATCGCTTACTACTAATCCTCCAGGTATGTCGACATCTGCTCTTCAGTTGCACTTTAACTGGAATCGTACTAACACTGGATACTGTAGACGAAAACGAAGGCAAACGCTGACGAGTAGATAACACTGACGAAGAACTCACTTGCGAGGAACTAACTATCGAAGAACTAACTCTTGAAAAACTAACTGTCGAAGAACTAACTCGTGCGACTCCCAACTCCTGGCTTTTATAACTTTCCATGATCCCGGTTAGGGAATTAGCGATCTTGCTAAATACCTGCAATCTTGTTAAAACTTTTGCCAATATTGCTTACTCTGAGTTTGAATATATTTAGCGATCTTGCTAAATATTTGCAAGATTGCTAACATTTGCAATCTTGCTAAAACTTGTGCCAATATTGCTTACTCTGAGTCTGCAGATATTTAGCGATCTTGCTAAATCCGCGAGACTATAAATCTAGCACTCGTCATCTAAATCTTACTCGTGGTGCCGTATGCCGAGGGAGTTGCGACTCGCAGGTTATTAAATATTAGTGTTACGATCATCCGTTACAACTCGGCCCACCTACGGAAAAACAGATCTCCCGATCTGTAATAATTAATTACTCATTACGTACTATATACAAAACAGAATAACTATTGATTATATACTTATGGTTAATTACTACTGTCAATATAAATGAATACTGCTACTACTACTGAATGTTAAAATACGAATACTACACTTAATGATTGTTACAATACTAATGACGGGGTGCAAACAACATAAGCATTAACCCTTAGCGCATGAATATCAAATATGGTTAATTACACGATCACTTACATTATGTACAAACCTAACCTAATTATGATGAGTACTTTTTTTTTTAAATTGGCTCCTCGGACACCGTTTACGTTCACTCACTAGCCTTTTGTGAAACTTCCACTCTTGTCCATTTTGTAGTATTCATCCTTTTCCTTTAGATAAATTTCATCTGATTGGTGAAGATAATTGATTGGTGAAGATAATTTCAGCTCGCGACCATAATGAAGTAGAGGTCCGTTTGGTCGGCCGTTAGATATTGTTCGAATGTAGTAGAAAGTTAATAGATCAAGATAATAGATCATTTTCAGCTCGCGACCGTAGAGTGGTAGAGAAGAATGTTCGTTTGGTCGGCCGTTATTTACTGGTTACAGTCTTTAGCAGAAGATAGTTGCTTTTATCCCTTCCATCCGTGGGAGAAATTTACGTCCACGTAATGTTCTTACTGTAGTATTTTTCCTGATGATCAGTCTAAAGGGAAGTTCGGGTGCTGGTGGTCTGTTTCGACTTGTCCGAGGGTTTTTTCGCCAATTTAACACTTAGAACCTTTTCATAAACTTCTACATTAATTTTCACTTTTCACTTATCTTTTTTTTTAAAAGGCTTCATTTTTTCACTTTTTAAATATGTGCCTTATTAGATAAAACTTCACTTATCTAATTTTGTTTACTTCACTAGTTAGATTTCTCATCTTTTCATATACTTATATTATTGCACTGTTACCAACATCTATTTACATTATTGACATGGATTATTAACACTGATTACTATACATTTAGGGCTGGACGTCGTAACACTTGGGGCAGGTGGAGCTTGTCGCAAAAAAAACAAAAGAAACTAAACATCTTAAACGCGGTCAATACAAGTGGCTCCACCTGCTAGGCGCTTGTATTGACTTTTAAAGTTTCCTTGTGCGAATCGCCCTTCAGACGACCGCTTTCGCCCTACTATTTTTCTGTAGGCTATGTGATTGGCTACAATCCACACTTGTCGCCCTTTGCTCACAATTCTCGTCGTAAATAAAATTCTGCCGGTTTTTTCTCGTTTCTAACTTGATTTTCTCGCGCCAAACGGGAATGAACACTTGCAACCCGGCGATCCATCTAAGTTTACTGACTGATCTTATTTCCCTCTTAAATCGGACGTTTAACTAGAACAGAAGCGCCAATGACTGCTCGCAAGTCGCAACTCATCAAATTCTCCGAGAGAGCGGGAAAAAGTTTATGACTCTTTTCCGTCATCTGATCCTGCTTTCTGTAACGATTTTTTTTTTTCTGACTTTAACTGAAGTAATTTAGGCATTTACAACAACTAGAAATAACACTGGAGAAAAGTCATTAGAGGGATGATCGACGTGTTCTAGGCTTGAATGGGTTCATTTTGGGGACAAAATCGAGTATACCAAAGTATTTCTACTTCGCTACTTTGGTTGTAAGCGTGTAGCTTCGGTTTGTCACATGGGTTAATAGCTTTTCCACTTCAATTAGTGCAAGTCTTTTCGGTCGGTCAATGGCTGAAAGTCATGAAAATTATATTTTACTGTCAACAACCTCAATTTATGTCGAGCAATACTTCATCATGCTCAATCTCAACGCGGTGATCGTTAGCTTATGTCCATTTGGTGCATTTTTCGATATTCCGTCCAAGATCTCTTACTCTTGGGATCCAAATCTTAGGGCTTAAAATGCCTGCTAATATGGTCAAGACTGCAAGTTCGAGTCTTGATATGTCAGACGACAAATACATCTTCGACGCGCTTATGACTTGAAGCGTAGCGCTTATGACTTTCCCTGTAACTCTTCGATCTATATCTGTTGCACATTTGATATGCTGGCCAGCATTTTTTTGTGTGTGCAAAGTTCTGTCATCATGTTGCGGACATTTACAATGGATTCCCTTAATGCTTTGAACTAACGACCGCTCGTTAAGCCTATCACCTGGCTTACTATTTCTCCAAAAGAGGGGATCATCCCATCGGCTAAATCGTCTTACTGATTGTCGGCTGAATAACTTCTTTCATCTTTCCTTCACCCTTACTTCATGCATAACAACTATTATTCCATTCATGCCATTCTTTCATAGTTAGAGTGTGTTTTTCTATTTTTTCTTCAACCATTTACTCGGATCATATCGATCTGGTACCTTTGACGTTCTACCGTACGAGGTTACGACTGGGGGATCGCTTTCGGAGCGAATCCGTTTGGGCAGAGTAGCTCTGTCAAATTCGTCGAGTTGTTGCTGGGCATGCTTCTTCCCCTTCAAAAATAGTTTCCTTGATTCTGCCATTGCCGGCCTTTTAGGAACACCAATTCCTAATGACTGTCCTATCGGTGTCTTACTGGCTGTTCTGAGTGTTTGGGGAGTTACGGGAGTGTGTGGGACGGGATTTGGTCGTCTAGTCGCACTGGTCGGCGTGTTACCAGGAATTGATCCAGATCTTGGTCTTGACTCATCCGTGTTTGGTCGTTTAGCCACGTTCGTTGGTGTGTTACTCGGAATAGATCCCAGCCTTGGTCTTGCTTCTTGTGACCTTGTTATTTCTTCCAGATTATTCGGACGATCCTCTTCGTCGTGACGACTTTCTGATGATGTTGAACCAGATGCTTCTTTCTTGGGACTTCTTCGTGCCCATGGATTGGAATTCTCAACAATTCCTAAGTCTACCAACGGATCAGGTATGTATTTCAGAAATCTTGTCCATTTCTTCGATTTCGGTAAATATTCTTCTGATACCGTGATATTCGTGAAGTTTTCACGTGGGTTTTTTGCAAGTGGAACGTTAGTGTTTGAGCCTCCTGGGATCGGTTCTTGTCGAGGAACTGGGCTGATTGGGGTTCCAACATCTTATTTAACTCGTGCGGTAGGGAACGGAGTGGACCAGAGGTTGGGGGAAAAACTGGTTTTCGGTTTCTCTTCTTCGTCATCTGAATTCGGTGAACTACCTGGTTTCCACACACGTGCTTCTGGGTTTAAAGATGGGGCAGTGGTTAAGGGTGGGTGACTCTCTGATGTCTTGCTGGTCTCGAAACTCGGGGTCGTGTCTATTCCAGCTCCCTCGCCAGTGCTGTATAAGTAGTTGTCCAGGTCTTCTTTTTCTTCTTCATCCATTCCCCTGTCTTTCCAGTTTAAAGCCTTGACTCTTGATAATGGGTTTTTCTGAGGGTCCAGGAAACATTCTTCTTCTGATTCATCTGATTCTGTTTCTGAGATAGGGACACTTTCCCAAGGGGATGACATTTTTCCTGCCTTAAGTCGGTTTAGATGTGCAATTGTCTCTCTGTTCGTCTCAATGTTTCGGAGTTTGTATGTTAAATTGTTACTGAAACATTCCAGGATCCTCCAGGGTCCTGTGTACTTGTCTGCTAATTTCTTCAGTGCTCCTGAATACTCGTTTCTGAGCCAACGACGTCTCCAATTTCGTACGTTCTGTAGTTTATGGCAAACCGCTCGTCATGTTTCTCTTTTTGCTGTTGTTTTGACTTCATCAGCTGTTTTCTGACTTCCGAATATGCTGACCGCAACCGCGTGACAAATTCTTTCTTATAGGTTTCTGGCGAGTTCCAATGCGTTTTGGAATCGACGATTTCTTCCGTGGAGCTTGGGTCTCGTCCGAACATCAAGAAGAACGGTGATTCTCGTCGTGATTCAGACCAAGCGGCGTTTAAAGCGCTACATACGAAAGGAACTTGCTCATCCCAGGTAAGCCTGTCCTTTTTTACTAGGATGCTCATTATATTTGCCATGTCTCGGTGTCGTCTTTCAATTTTCGCATTTGCTTGCGGCCGATAGCTTGAAGTGCGGAATCTGGTGACTCTCAGCGTTCTAATTAGCTCGTTGGTGATCTCCGCCAGAAAATTACTTCCTCTATCAGATAATACTGTCTGAGCCGTGGCAAATGTTAGAAATAGGTGGGTCAACGCTTTGCAGATTGAGAGTGCGGTTTCGTTCTTTAAGGGGTATGCGAACAGAAATCCGCTGAAATGACAGCATGCTGTCATAATGGAACGGTGGCCGTTGGTAGTAAGTGGGAAACCTGTCCCGAACACATCAATGCTCACGATCTGCATCACTTCTGATGCGGTGGGGACTTCACCTAGTGGTGCATGCGGATGTGTTGGCGGGCTTTTCCGCCTGGTGCACTCGACGCAGTCGGAGACGAACTGCTTGACCTTTTATAACATCGATGGCATGTAGTATAGGTCTCGGATCGCAGCGAACGTCTTCGTTACTCCTAGGTGCGCTGAAACTGTCGCGTGGACGTACGGAAGTGCTTCTCCCTGTAGACCTTCGGGGATAAATGGTACTATCCGAACATCCTTCTTCCTGTAATTTTGTGTTGGACAAACGATCCGACAGATGAGCATCTTATCTTCATCGTAGATAAAGTTGTCGATTTCCCTCATGTAGTGATTTAGGTCAGGGGGTAGAGGGTCACATTCAACAAAGTAGCGTCTGAGTGCTTCGCATATTCTATCTTGCTGTTGGTATCGTGAGATGTTTTCCAGATCTAGAGTACCGATGGTTACGTGGTTGACTTCGTGGTTCCTAGATAGGAAATCAGCTACGACGTTCGTTTTTCCTTTGACGTATTTGATGTCGAAATCGTATTCCTGAAGTCTCCAAATCCGTCTCATCAGCCTAGGTGCTGGTTCCTTTACGGTTTGGATGTATTGAAGGGACCTTGCGTCCGTCCTGAGTTCAAACTTCCGTCCAAGTAGATATGCTCTGAAGTAGTTCGTAAAGTTGATAATTGCGAAGAGTTCGCGTACCACTGCTGACCAATTTTGTTCTGCTTTAGTTAATGCTTTGCTGGCGTATGCAACGACGCGCTCCTTGCCCTCTACTGACTGAAGAAGGACGCAGCCTATGCCAATGAAACTTGCGTCTGTCTGCAGGATGAACTTCTGTGTTAAATCAGGTAAGGCTAAGATTGGTTGCTTCATTAGTTCGTTCTTTAAGAATTTCAAGGCTTCTCCGGCTTCTGGTGTGAATGTGAACGGCTGGTTGCTCTTCTGCGTAAGTGTTGTGAGTGGTCGACAGTGTGTTGAGAAGTCCTTGATGAACTTTCTGAAGAAGCTGAACAATCCAATGACCCTTCTCAGCTCCTTTAAGTTTCGGGGTTCCTTAATCTCTTGCACCGCTCTTGTTTTCTCCGGATCCACTCTTATTTGTCCATGTTCCACAACAAATCCAAGGAATTTGATGGATTCCTTCATAATGTCACATTTGCTAGCTCGTAGCTTGAGCTTGGCCTTCCGAAATCTTGAGAAGAGTGTGTGTAGGTGCTCAAGGTGCTCCGATTCCGTTTCGCTGTAGGTGATGACGTCGTCTAGGTAGGCTATGATAGACTTGTACATTTTGTCTCCAAAGACCATGTGCGTGAGTCGTTGAAACCAGCTTGGTGAATTTGTCATGCCAAAGGGCATAACCGTAAACGCATATTGCTCCCCTTCGCTCGTTACGAAGGCAGTAACACCTTGATCGCTCTTCTTGATGGGGATCTGATGATATGCTGAATTTAAATCAGTGCTCGTGAAGTAACGTGCTTTGCTTGATATGGCATCTAAACAGTCGTCCAATCTCGGGATCCTGAACTGGCTTTTTCTTGTTATGGCATTCAACTTACGATAGTCCACGCACATTCTGTATTCTCCAGATTTCTTCTTGACTAGGACCAAGGGTGAAGCAAATGCACTGTCGACAGGTGTTATGACTCCTTTCCTTAGAAGTGACGCTATGTGTTCGCGTAACCACGGCCTCAAATGCCATGGGGTTCTGTATGGGGCGCTAGCAACTGGGCCTCCTTCGGTTTCGATGGTCATTTCGACCAGGTCGGTCCGTCCGAAGTCATCTTCGCTAGTTGAGAATACATCTCTGTAGGACCACAGTATGTCCATAATCTTGCGTTTCAGGCTTTGGTTCTTGATATGATCCAGGTTGAACTGATCAATGAATTCTTGCCAAGTTAGGGGGTAGTCTTCTTGGGATCCCACGTGGTTAATTTCTGTCAGGAGTTCTTCTAAATGGCTTTAAATCTTCATCCTGTAGGATTTCTCCGGTTCCGAGGTTGAAGATGAGCACGTGTGCCGTTCCGTCCGTAAACTCGATAATCTTTTCCTCTATTTCGAGACCTTCAATCACTTCATCTTGATTGCCGAAGATGTGTAGGAGTACGTTTTGATCCAGTAGATTCTCTTCCAGGTTGATAATAACTTGAACTAGTTCGTGCGTGCAGGGTTCAATCCGTGTTTTCCATGCACACGAAACAGTATATTTCTTCTCTTCTTCGCCGTTTCCTTTGGTTGGGGGGCGGTATTTTCCGAACGCCATGTTGTCGTCTGGTCTGACGTCAGCATCTGTCGTGTCCACCTGGGGTCCTGTACTTTCCATCGTATCATGACGTAAAACATCTCATCGTATCATGACGAGGAACAGTCTTACTCCAGAGGAATAGTCTTACTCCAGAGAAACAGTACTCCAAACGTGTTACTCCGGAGGAACAGTTTTACTCCAGAAAAGCAGTGTTACTCCAGAGAAACAGTCTTACTTCAAAGAAACAGTACTCCAAACGTATTACTCCAGAGGAATAGTTTTACTCCAGAAGACCAGTTTTACTCCAGAGGAACAGTCTTACTCCAGAGAAACAGTACTCCAAACGTATTACTCCAGAGGAACAGTTTTACTCCAGAAGAGCAGTTTTACTCCAGAGGAACAGTCTTACTCCAGAGAAAAAGTACTCCAAACATATTACTCCAGAGGAACAGTTTTACTCCAGAAGAGCAGTTTTACTCCAGAGGAACAGTCTTACTCCAGAGAAACAATACTCCAAACGTATTACTCCAGAGGAACAGTTTTACTCCAGAAGAGCAGTGTTACTCCAGAGAAACAGTCTTACTCCAAAGAAACAGTACTCCAGACGTATTACTCCAGAGGAATAGTTTTACTCCAGAAGAGCAGTTTTACTCCAGAGGAATAGTCTTACTCCAGAGAAACAGTACTCCAAACGTATTACTCCAGAGGAACAGTTTTACTCCAGAAGAGCAGTTTTACTCCAGAGGAACAGTCTTACTCCAGAGAAAAAGTACTCCAAACGTATTACTCCAGAGGAAAAGTTTTACTCCGGAAGAGCAGTTTTACTTCAGAGGAACAGTCTTACTCCTATGAAACAGTACTCCAGACGTATTACTCCAGAGGAATAGTTTTACTCCAGAAGAGCAGTTTTACTCCAGAGGAACAGTCTTACTCCAGAGAAATAGTACTCCAAACGTGTTACTCCAGAGGAACAGTTTTACTCCAGAAGAACAGTTTTACTCCAGAGGAACAGTTTTACCCCAGAAGAGCAGTTTTACTCCAGAGGAACAGTCTTACTCCAGAGAAAAAGTACTCCAAACGTATTACTCCAGAGGAACAGTTTTACTCCAGAAGAGCCGTTTTACTCCAGAGGAACAGTCTTACTCCAAAGAAACAATACTCCAAACGTTTTACTCCAGAGGAACAGTTTTACTCAAGAAGAGCAGTGTTACTCCAGAGGAACAGTCTTACTCCAGAGAAACAGTACTCCAAACGTATTATTCCAGAGGAACAGTTTTACTCCAGAAGAGCAGTTTTACCCCAGAGGAACAGTCTTACTCCAGAGAAACAGTACTCCAAACGTATTACTCCAGCGGAACAGTTTTACTCCAGAAGAGCAGTTTTACTCCAGAGGAGTCTTACTCCAGAGAAACAGTACTCCAAACGTATTACTCCAGTAGAACAGTTTTACTCCAGAAGAGCAGTGTTACTCCAGAAAAACAGTCTTACTCCAAAGAAACAGTACTCCAGAAGTTTTACTCCAGAGGAATAGTTTTACTCCAGAAGAGCAGTTTTACTCCAGAGGAACAGTCTTACTCCAGAGAAACAGTACTCCAGACGTATTACTCCAAAGGAACAGTTTTACTCCAGAAGAGCAGTTTTACTCCAGAGGAACAGTCTTACTCCAGAGAAAAAGTACTCCAGACCTGTTACTCCAGAGGAACAGTTTTACTGCAGAAGAGCAGTGTTACTCCAGAGGAACAGTTTTACTCCAGAGGAACAGTCTTACTCCAGAGGAACAGTCTTACTCGAGAGGAACAGTCTTACTCCAGAGGAACAGTCTTACTCCAGAGGAACAGTCTTACTCAAGAGGAACAGTACTCCAAACGTATCACTCCAGAGGAACAGTTTTACTCCAGAAGGGCAGTGTTACTCCAGAGAAACAGTCTTACTCCAGAGAACAAGACCAAAGGTTTCGATGGGATCCCAAAAATTTAATATTTGACCCAGACAACTACGTCTTGTCTACGCCAGAACCAGTCTTCGCCAGGCTAATCATCTGAGAAAATTAAGTTCAGATATACCTGTATAAGCCATATTTATTTTGACGAAACTGATCGAAACTTAAAATTCCTGCTTTACTTCTGCCAAATTTCCGGTTTCGGCCGAATTCCGAGCGAACTACTTGTCCAGCCAAAAAAAGATAGTTCAGAAACGAATTCAGCGCATCTCCTTATCCCTATAATGAACATCTAATCAACTTCAAATAAAACTTTAACTTCAAAAAAAATCCGGTTTCAACCGGATTCCGGACGAACTATATGTCCGGGTAAAAAATGATTGTCATATACAGATTCAGCGTCTCTTCTTACCCTAAAATCTATCATCTAATCAACTTCAAATACAAATTTTACTTTTAACAAATTTTTCAGTTTTGGCCGGATTCCGGGTGAACTACTTGTCCGGCAAAAAAATGGTTTTCACCATCGTTTTCAGCATGTTTCCTTACCCCAAAATCGAACATCTAATCAACTTCAAATTAAACTTTTGCTTTTAACAAATTTTCCGGTTTCGGCCGGATTCCGGGCTAACTACTAGTCCGTCGAGAAAATGGTTTTTACCATCGTGTTCAGCATGTCTTCTTACCCCCAATTCACACATCTAATCAACTTCAAATAAAACTTTTGCTTTTAACAAATTTTCCGGTTTCGGCTGGATTCCGGGCTAACTACTTGTCCGGCCAAAAAATGATTTCACCATCGTTTTCAGTATGTCTTCTTACCCCTAAATCGAACATCTAATTAACTTCAAATAAAACTTTTACTTTTAACAAACTTTCCGGTTTCCGGTAGTATTCCAGCAGAGCAGTTTTACTCCAGAGGAACAGTCTTACTCCAGAGAAACAGTACTCCAAACTTGTTACTCCAGAGGAACAGTTTTACTCCAAAGAAACAGTACTCCAGACGTGTTACTCCAGAGGAACAGTTTTACTGCAGAAGAGCAGTGTTACTCCAGAGAAACAGTCTTACTTCAAAGAAACAGTACTCCAGACGTATTACTCCAGAGGAATAGTTTTACTCCAGAAGAGCAGTTTTACTCCAGAGGAACATTCTTACTCCAGAGAAACAATACTCCAAACGTATTACTCCAGAGAAACAGTCTTACTCCAGAGAAACAGTCTTACTCCAGAGAAACAGTCTTACTCCAGAGAAACAATACTCGAAACATATTACTCCAGAGGAACAGTTTTACTGCAGAAGAGCAGTGTTACTCCAGAGAAACAGTCTTACTCCAAAGAAACATTACTCCAAACGTATTACTCCAGAGGAACAGTTTTACTCCAGAGGAACAGTTTTACTCCAGAGGAACAGTTTTACTCCAGAAGAGCAGTGTTACTCAAGAGAAACAGTCTTACTCCAAAGAAACAGTACTCCAGACGTATTACTCCAGAGGAATAGTTTTACTCCAGAAGAGCAGTTTTACTCCAGAGGAACAGTCTTACTCCAGAGAAACAGTCTTACTCCAAAGAAACAGTACTCCAGACGCATTACTCCAGAGGAATAGTTTTACTCCAGAAGAGCAGTTTTACTCCAGAAGAGCAGTCTTACTCCAGAGAAAAAGTACTCCAAACGTATTACTCCAGAGGAAGAGTTTTACTCCAGAAGAGCAGTTTTACTTCAGAGGAACAGCTTACTCCAGAGAAACAGTTCTCCAAACGTGTTACTCCAGAGGAACAGTTTTACTCCAGAAAAGCAGTGTTACTCCAGAGAAACAGTCTTACTTCAAAGAAACAGTACTCCAAACGTGTTACTCCAGAGGAACAGTTTTACTCCAGAAGAGCAGTTTTACTCCAGAGAAACAGTCTCACTCCAAAGAAACAGTACTCCAGAAGTTTTACTCCAGAGGAATAGTTTTACTCCAGAAGAGCAGTTTTACTCCAGAGGAACAGTCTTACTCCAGAGAAACAGTACTCCAAACGTATTACTCCAAAGGAACAGTTTTACTCCAGAAGAACAGTTTTACTCCAGAGGAACAGTCTTACTCCAGAGAAAAAGTACTCCAAACGTATTACTCCAGAGGAAGAGTTTTACTCCAGAAGAGCAGTTTTACTCCAGAGGAACAGCTTACTCCAGAGAAACAGTTCTCCAAACGTGTTACTCCAGAGGAACAGTTTTACTCCAGAAAAGCAGTGTTACTCCAGAGAAACAGTCTTACTTCAAAGAAACAGTACTCCAAACGTGTTACTCCAGAGGAACAGTTTTACTCCAGAAGAGCAGTTTTACTCCAGAGAAACAGTCTCACTCCAAAGAAACAGTACTCCAGACCTGTTACTCCAGAGGAACAGTTTTACTGCAGAAGAGCAGTGTTACTCCAGAGGAACAGTTTTACTCCAGAGGAACAGTCTTACTCCAGAGGAACAGTCTTACTCCAGAGGAACAGTCTTACTCAAGAGGAACAGTACTCCAAACGTATCACTCCAGAGGAACAGTTTTACTCCAGAAGGGCAGTGTTACTCCAGAGAAACAGTCTTACTCCAGAGAACAAGACCAAAGGTTTCGATGGGATCCCAAAAATTTAATATTTGACCCAGACAACTACGTCTTGTCTACGCCAGAACCAGTCTTCGCCAGGCTAATCATCTGAGAAAATATCGAAAAACATCTTAACATTGCAGAAAGAAAATCAGAGCATAAAACCGCTTATAATTTTTACACTGAATTGTCAGTGATGTTAAAATGCGGACAATTAACGGTTGAAGAGGTCATTCAACGCGAAGGGGAAATGCGTAAAACATTTAAATTCTTTCCTCGCGAAAAATACATAAAACAAGTTCGCTTAAACGGATATAAATATTGCAAGAACGCATAAATAGTTCAAAAGAATGGTTCTCAAGTGTGACTCTTCACACATAACCACCATTTAGCAACAAAATCTAGCTTATATATCAATCAATGAAACACCAATGCAGACCATTTATTGAGAAAACGTAATTCAACAAAGACATAGCTTATCAAAATCAATCAACACTTCTTCGGAGAAGAAAACTTGCACAGGATGCTCCTTTAGTAATGAAGATAATGTCTCGTCCTCGAGGGTCGCTTTACGAATAGCTTTCTCATTTTCAACGATGCAATAGTACCCTTTCCCACAGAAAGCTATTCCAGGATATTCACAGAGTAATCCATACAATTTAAGATATCTTCTTATTGTTGATGTGCTTTCTCCATAATTCTTAAACCGTTCTTCAAGAAAACACTTGTATAGATTTTCAGGGTTCTCATTGAACAGTTTTTGCATGTACGCATAAACTTCTCCTTTTTTCGCTTTTAGTAACACTGTTAAATAATCCAAATACCCCTCCACTTTATTTAAATCAATAATTATAAGTTCTGCTTGTTCCAAACTGATTCCACATATTTTACTGCTCAACACCTTCATGATGTTTATATCCAGTTGGTAGTTTCCAAACCGTCGCGAAGCATGTAAATTCGCTTTAATATCAGCTAAAAACTGGACGCTCTTGTCTTTTTTCTTTTCAACAGATGAACACGCTATCGTACAATCTTCACCTTCGACTTCATCTGAGGATGTTACTATCTTGTTCCATAATGAAAGGAATGATTCCTGCTCTGATTTCTCCAGTTTGAGCAATCCATTCATGTACTTTTTCGGAACGGATGCTGTTTTTTTCTGAATAACTCTGTTCATCTGAAAAGAAAATAACAAGCTTTTAACGATCAATTTAACCCAATTCAATTCCTTTACAGAAATTTTGAAGGCCATTTGGTTCCTACGTCATCTTGTGTGACGCGCTTTGCAACATTATCTGACCCGATTCAATTCCTTTACAGAAATTTTGAAGGCCATTTGGTTCCTACGTCATCTTGTGTGAAGCGCTTTGCAACATTATCTGACCCGATTCAATTCCTTTACAGAAATTTTGAAGGCCATTTGGTTCCTACGTCATCTTGTGTGATGCGTTTCGTCATCTGCGAACTCGTGTGGTATATTTACTATTTGCGATTTTTTTTTTCCAGATGTATCTAATCCTATGTTACTAGATGGAATCCTCATCAAATACCTGAAATCCACATTTGTATCGCAAGAAACAAAACAAAACAAAAAAAAACTTACATTGAAAATGTCTTCTTTCTTCATGAGCTTCTTAGCATCAACTGGCTCCATGTATCAAATGCGCGACACTAAATATACGCTGGAGGTGACGCAACTAGATATTCGCGAATCTTCTCTGCTGAGTGTTGTTATCTGCTCGAGGTGACGCATCTAAATATTCGAGAATATTCAGTGTGACGCATCTCTCACACCAGGTGTTACGATCTGTCGGTAGTTAGGAGTTTTGGATTTTTATTAAATAAAATCAGCCGCTAATAAATGGAGTCCATCAGAGAAGTCTTGTCTACAATTAGAATGAATAAATACAATGAGACAATCCGGAAGGAAGAACTAGTTCTAGGATTGAAATATAGCATCGTTAAAATGAGAATGGCTAAGACAAAATATGGTGATAAGCTGGTTGTGGTTATTCATCATAATAACAAAGCCTGTGATTTGTTTATACCACAGAGATATAATGCAATTGCTGATGAGTTACTTCTAAAGAAAAATCTGGTTTTGCAGCCTATTATGAGGATGAATAAGAACTCTGACCAATATGTTGATGTAGAACTGTTTACTCAGTAAAATGTAAAAAAGTAGTAGTTTAAATGTAATAAAGGGTAATATTTCCTATTTCTTGGGACCTTTATTTGGGAAATAAGAAAATAAAAATATCTATAAAAAAGGGGATTATTTGGAAAAAATCATGTTAAAATTTAAGAAATTGGTGTTAAAATGGGGGTTTGAAATTGGGGTGGGGGAGGAGTAGAACCGGCACTTATATACTACTAATGGGGAATTGGTTTCCTCTGCGTTCCCCTCTAGTAGATAGTTGGGAGTTCACTCGTTCTGTTGCTTTTCCTAATTGTTGCTAATGTTAGGATATTTTTCGTATTGGATTTTTACCAGTATGCTAACATCGGCATTTCAGTTAGGTAAGTAATCCGATTTCCGCCTTTTCTTTTCGCATAGCCCTATATTTACCTCACAGTTCTGCCACTTATTAAATATTTCGTGATATTGCTCATTTTATCTTTTTTCCCTGTGAAGACCCATATTTTAATTACTTTTCTCCCACTTATTAAATATTTGTGATGTTGCTCATTAGCCCTTATTTATTGATAGGCTATACTGTTGCCTCTGGTGGATTTTGGAAGTTTTTATTTCTGTTTTTACAAGGTGATTTATTGCTAACTTTAGTTTTCCACAACTGTCGCTATTTATTAGTGTCCTCTTTGGTTAGGTGAAGATTTTTTTATTTATTTATTTAGAGGTTAAGCCGGTTAGGCGGTTTAGATATTCTGCCTGATCGTGTTTTCGTTCCCACGATTTCTTTGCTTGGCACTCTACCCGTAGCTTGTTCTTGGAATGGATTAGTGTTGCTGGCGGTCGGCTCAGACGGGCCTGGTATTGGTTCCTCGTATTGCTTTTTTGGAGCTTTCCCGGTTTTCTCAAAACTATCAGTCACAAGTCTTTTCTTAGGTCTTCCTAGATCAGGATCTCTAGAAGAAGAAGGAGTTGGGATATCTTCCCAAACTTGTGATCGGCGGACTCGAACGGGTTTGGCTTTCATAGTAAGCATTTTTGCTTGTTTTGAAGCCGATATTTTTGGAGCTGTGAATCGGTAGGTTTCAGTGGGAGATTTATTTATTCTCCTCCTACTTGGTCCCGGCTCATTTGGATTAAACACATATTCGGTTGGTATTTCCGGCTCAGGCTCTCTTACCATTTCTGGTGCTTGGTAATTTGGAGCAAAGGGGTTTAAGGTCTGCCATTGAATCGGCTCTTCAGTTTTTATTGTTGGGGGCCTAGTGGCAGATTCCGGTACTTTATACTCCGGAGCAAATGGATTTAGTTTTTGTTGTTTATCTCTCTTGTATTCCTGCAACAGCTCGGTAGGGGAAACCAGCATGTATTTTCGGGATTCGGTTATTTCCGGTCTCATTTGCCAGTGATTATATTTTTCGGGAGTGTCAAAACTTTGCCATTTTTTTTCGAAAGGTAGGGTCGTGGGCATGATAGCTTGGTCTAAAGTTTTGCTCTCTCCTTCGTCTTCACTCAATGGGTTTGCGTCAGTAGGTGAAAGGCGGTAAAAATGCCGTGAGGAATTTAGGTTTGGTTTTACTTCCTCGGGTATTTCATAATCAATTTCCGGTGAAGGAGTTCTAAAGTACGGAATTCCTATGTCTGTCGGGTGATTGAGATGAATGGGCGAAATATTTTCTTCTACCATTAAATCCGGTTGATTTCTTCCGCGTTTTGGGCTAGAAATGCGCGAAGGGAAGAATTGCATTTGATTTTGTTGTGGCTGTAGGAAGCTTGGAATTTCGATATCTGAATCAAACTGCAAACTGGGGTAACCTTCGGGGTCAGGTGGAGAACTTGCGCGTGACTGGGAAATCTGTGGTTGGTTGTTTGGCATCATTGCGACATTGCTTCTAGTTAATGGGGCTCCTGAACTTGCATAATCATTAAACTCATCGTCGTCAAAAATGGTTGGCAAACACAAGTGATGGGGTTTCATGTTCCTAAAGCGGTTTGCTAATATCGGACCTTTCTCGAATAGTGTTGAGGTTTCATTTGTTTCCGGTAGGGGTTCGGTTGTCCACGGGCTTTTTTGGTGTGCTCTTTTTAGACGGTTGTGGTGAGCGACGTAAGGTTTACCGGTTTCCGTGTGTCTCAGTTGGTAAGTTAGGTCATTTTTCTCTCTTTTTTCAACACGGTAAGGTCCCTTATATCTGTCTGCTAGCTTTCCATCTTCCTGAATTTCAAGAAATACTAGGTCACCCGGTTCATATGAGTGGAAATTACGGGCTTTCCTATTGTAGTACTCAGTATGATTATCTTTGGACTTCCCAAGATTTTTCCGCACAGTCTCATAGCAATAACGCATTCTTGCTATTATCTCAGATTTAAAGTTCGAATCCACGTTGTAGAATTTTCGGCATCCAAGTATTTCATTTATTGCTGTTTTGGGTTCCCGTAGGAAGAAAACATAATGGCTGGAATCACCTAGCGATTCTCGGTAGCTAGTATTTATAGCGAAGACTACCATTTGCAAGTATTTATCCCAGCTTGTTGGATCGTCTCGGCAAATTATGGCCAAACTGTCTGCGAGTGTGGAGTGAAATCTTTCTATCGGGTTTGCTTTCGGATTTGCTGCGCTTGTTAGTAAACGAGTGACGCCTAGAATTTTAAAGAGCTCCGCGTTCAGTGAATGTAGGAAGTTGGTGCCTCTGTCCGATAGGATCGCTGAAGGAAAACCGTATTTACAAAAAAACTGTTCTACCAGGGCCTCCGCAATATCTGATGCTTTTTCTCCGTAAAGTGGTAAGGCGAACAAGAATTTTGAAAACATGTCAGTGACTGTCAACACTGCCTTGTACCCGCGTTCTGAGGGGGTTCCGGCTTTCCAGATATCCATGCTTAGGATTTCGTAAGGTCTATTTGGGGTTGGGGCTTTGCCAAGAATTTGGATTGGTCTGGTAGGAGTCAACTTTCTTAGGTTACAGCCTGTGCAAGCTAGAATGTATTCTTTTACCTTGCTGTAAGCACCGGGGCGATAAAATTCTTCTTTGAATTTGTGGTAGGTTTTTGCCTTTTCCCAAGTGAGCTAAATCTTTGTCATGGATTTGCTTGATAGCTTCTGCAAGTAGGATTAGTGGCAACACCGGTATCATTTTGATCTCCGCTGATTTGTAGGGTTGCGGTGGCGTATAATATCTGCATAGCACACCACTTTCATCAACGATAAATTGGTCAACGTCCTTTTCGAAAGATTTTAAGTCGAACGGCAAGGTAATTGAGGACTCGACGCGGTCTATTAGGTTTTTGCAGAAATAATCGGTCTGTTGGAATTTTCGCAGGTTTTCTACGCGCAGGGGCGACCTTTTTTCTAACACGGAAACTTCAAGTGAGTCATCAGTATTTGAGTCGGTAGGCAGGCTTTTGGATTGATCGATCTGAACCGTGGTAAGGTTTTCGGAAGCAGAAGTTTTTTCTTTTGCCGGTTTTTGGGTCTTAGTCGTTTTTTGGTCTTTCTTCGATGGCAATTTTGGTCCTGCCGCATTAACGGCTAGTACAGCTTCCGTTCGTTTCTCCGAGTCCAGGATATCAAGCATGTTCTGCAGTTGCGTCAGGGAAAAAGCTTGAGGTTTCTCTTTTGGAGTTTCAGGTTCACAGGAAAGTCGCGAAAGAAAGTCTGGAATTCGGTTGAATTTTCCTGGCAAGTAAACGATTTCGTAGTCATACTGACTGAGCGTTAAGACCCATCGAGTTATTCTTGAGTTTTTTGGTTCGCGCAGGCACTGAAGGTACTGCAAAGGCTTGTGGTCCGAGTAGATTCGTATCTTCTTCCCTAAAATATAATGCTTCCAGGCTTCAATGAAGGTTATTACTGCCAAAAATTCCTGTTCAAGGACCGAATATTTCGTTTGAGCCGAATTTAACGTTCTGGAGCCGTATTCAATGATCCGCTGACCTTTCCCATCCGGATGATAAAGTATTGCTCCTATGCAGTCTTTCGACGCGTCGGTCGCAATCTCGATTTCTAGTTCCGGCTGATAGAGGGTTAAAACCGGCGCTGAGGTTATGGCGATTTTCAGAGTTTCAACAGCCTGTACTTGTTCTGATCCCATGTGTATTTCTGCTCCCTTTTTTAGCATGTTAGTAAGAGGTAAGGCAAGTTTGGAATAATTACGGATGAATTTCCGCAGGTATGACGTCATTCCTAGAAAAGCTCGCAGTTTGGTTATGTCAGTGATGGATTTTGGGTCAAAATTTGTTATCGCGCTGATTTTTGCGGGATCTGGCGAAATTTGGCCCTCGCTAATCACATGGCCTAGGTACGATATTTTCCTTTTCAAGAAAAAGCATTTTGAAGCTTTTAGTTTCAGTCCGGCGTCATGAATTTTGGTCAAGGTTTGTCTGATAACTTCCTTGTGGCTCTCAAAGTCCTTGGAAAAAGCGCAAATATCATCCATGAATAAGCAGATATTTTTGTTCAGTAATCCACGAAAGATTTTTAGCATAAGCTGGACAAAAATTCCTGGCGAAGTTTTTAATCCGAAGGGTAATCTTTTGTACTGAAAAAGTCCCATAAATGGTACGGCAAATGCTAATTTTGGCCTATCTTGTTTCCTCACTTTTATTTGGTAGAAGGCCTGGAACAAATCTAGAGTGCTGAAAATGCAAGCACCGCCCATTGCTTGGAGATTATCTACCGTAAGTGGATTTGGGTTGCTGTTGCCCTTTAAGACCGTATTTAGTCGTCGGAAATCTGTACACATGCGTAGCGAGCCATCTTTCTTTGAGACGAGCACCACTGGGAAAGACCAAGGCGAGGATGATTCCTCAATCAAATCGAGATCCATCATTTCATTTATTTTGCTTTCGACCCAAAATTTGTGCTGATGAGGCAGCTTGTATGGTCGTATTGAAATGGGTTCTGCATCACCAGTATCAATCGTGGCTTCTAACAAATTTGTACAGCCTATGTCTTTTTCATCCCTAGCGAAGCTCCATCTGTGCTCCCAGAGTAAAGATCCGAATTCTTCCTTTTCTTCTTCACTTTTTGCTTCATTTAAATCAAACTGGGACAAAAATGCCTCTTTTGACATTCCGTAGTCTTTGTCTGAAGTTTCAGTTTCGGTTCTCTCATTATTCTGAATAGATGCTATTACGTCCGGAATTAAAATTTCGTTTTGTCCGTCCGTAAAAATAGTAGCTGTGCCGATAGGTCCTGCCGGCAGTTTCACTGGGTGGTTTTGGCCATTCAGAATTTGTATTCTTCCCCGTCCATTCTCAACTGATATCAGTTGGTCGTCAATTATGATTTTCGAGTAGCCTTCGAGTGGGAAACTTTCGACTATAAAATCGCCAGTAGCTCCACTGTTTGTACCCGAATTTTCGTTTATTAGTCTGATGCTCACGGTTGAATTTGTACCCGCGGAAATTGTAGTTCTTTTTTCTAGTATTACGAGCAATCGTTGGGGGTTGTCACATTTATTTTCTACTTCGACCTGAGCAGCTGCTATATTTGCTATTAAGTTCAGTTCCGGACTGGTGATTTTGTTGGGAGGGGCGGTCTTTGGCTCGTGGCTCATTATACCAACTGACGGTTCGCTGCTTAATTCGGGGGTCGACCGGTTGATATTATTCAGTGCTTCAATTACGGATTGTATTTGCGCGTTCCTGTTAGGGATTTGGGCACGTATAGACGTAGGGAAGGGGATCCGAGTTTTACGACCGTCTACTGGCGTTCCACTTGCAGTTTTATTGGCTGCGAGGATGGTATTGATCGGAGTTCGCGAATTTCCTTTCCGGCAGTTCCCATAGCCACCGTTATAGATTTGCGGAAGAACTGTCTGTCGACCGAAGGGCGTCTGAAGGTCTTTTTTCCAGAAATTCGGATTATTTGGTCGGTCGAAGTTCGGTCGCTGAAAGTTTCGTCTATTTTGCTGATTTTTCCGGTAGATATTATTCACGAAGACTAAGGATTTTTGGTAGTCTTTTGGTCTACTTGGGGGTTTTGGATTGTCTCGTCTCATATACACGCTGCTGATCCGGTCAGTCTGCGCGTGATCTCTAAATTCTCTTGAAAAGTCAGATTTGAAATGCACAGTTTTATTTTCCGCGTCTAGGAAAATTTTGTTTTCTCTCAGAAATGGGTAACCGATTACTACTTCATATTGGATATCAGAACATATAAAAAACTCAGTAGGCATGGTTCTCCCTCGAAATTTAACGTTCACATACGCTAATTCTCGAGCTTCGAGAGAGTGGCCTGTAATCGAGCTAAGTTGCCGCGTTACGGGTCGGGCTTTGCGTTTTTCGTCAAGTTTAAATTTTTCAAAAACATCTGATCTCATTAAGCAACATGATGCACCTGAATCTACTAATGTTTTAGCCCTGACATTATTAAACGTGAAGCAATTTACAATCGGCAAGTCACAAAATTCATCAAACACTTCATTCAAATAATAAGCTCTCTGATTATTAGCATTATGCTGTCTACCTCGCTGCTGTCCTATGCTCTTGGTCCAGCAGCGAAAATCTCGTTTTTTGAAAAACGGCTGTAGTTGTTCTGGGATCTGGGTGTGGCATTTCCCGAAAAATGGCTCCCTCTGTTGCTCGGATGCTGTCGCGAAAAATGGCGTCTCGACTCCGGAGAATATTGATCGCGGCTCGGGCTCGGGAAAACTGGAGATTGCTGCTGGGAACGCATAAACGAAGGGAAGAATACGTTTGGTCGGGAGCGGTTAAGGAAGACTGGGTATTCGGTTGGTGTTCGGTAAGCGACGTCCCGCTCGCGTTTGAAACAATTACGCTGGATGTGTCCCTCTTTGTTGCAATAATAGCAGATAATTACCCTTCTGTTGGAGAAATTCGGTTCGTTTTGCGGGTTCCGTTGGGGTCTCGACTGGTCATTTTCATGATTTTCCGCGAAAGATACTTTTCGGGGTCGGATATTGGTTGGTTTTATTGGGGTTTCAGGTGACCGATCTCTGGTTGGGGTTTCGTATACTGAAGGTGATGAGGATCTTGATCTAACCTTATCTGGAGCCACTATCGATCCCGCTGCGTTGATTGATAATTTTCGGTGGGCTCTTACCAGATTTTCTATCGAGATCTCATTTTCAACCGTTTCAATTGCTGTTTCAAGGTTCTGAATTTGTCTGCTCACACAAATTTTAAACAGTCGTTCTGGTAAGCCTATCTTGAAATTCTCGAACACTGCCCTTGTGAATGTTTCGTTTACAGTATCACCCAAGGTTATTGCTGTTTTTCGTCGGACTAAGTCTGCGTAGTCTCTGACTGACATGTGTGGAAGCAAGGTTGGAATGTCATATTTCAGTTTTTCGGAGTCGGTTGTTTCTTTGAACCTTTTCTTGAATAGGTCAACGAACTGTCTGTAGGTCAGGGTATCTGTCATTATTGTGGCTACATATTTTAGCGCGTTCCCTTTTAATCTCAGTGGCAATATGTTTTTGAGGTTTTCCCATTCTGCGTCTCCACCCGTGTAGTTTATAATGTAGTCAAGGATTTGCAAAAACTCGGATACGTCTGTGGTT
>JAKZAO010000015.1:197546-226670 GCA_023053555.1 Branchinecta lindahli
GGACGCAGACCTACTTGTTCATCGTCCGTTTGGAGGTGTTGCGGTAATGTGGAAAAAAAATACTCGGTGCTGAAGCTAGTTTCGTCGACCTTAAAGACAATCGGATGCACGGTTGGCAACTAAAGGTCGGCAGTAGTGTATTTTTATTTATTAATGTTTATATGCCGTCGTTTAATGCTGACCATGAGCCGGAATTGACTGAATGCCTTAATTGGCTCCGAGTTTTTATTGAGTGTCTCCAGTATACGGATCTGATTATTCTGGGTGACTGGAACGCTAATGCCAGCGCACGTGTTTCTTCATCTTATTACGTGGACCTACTGGATTTGGCCAAATCGTATACATTAACTATATCAGATGTCCATAATTTGCCTGCAAGCACTTTCACGTGTGTTGGTGAGTCGCACACAGGTGTAACTTCTTGGCTTGATCACGTTTTAACGTCTCATTCTTGTCACCCTTCGATCCCACTATTCAGTTTGAACACGTGACCAGCCATTTAGATTGGAAATCGGCAAGCCCAGATGATCTTCTGAAATACCTTGTTCTTACTAAACAAGGTCTGGATGAGCTGGATTTTTCAAGTGAAGCAATGGCTTGTCAAGACGCGAGCTGCAATAATGCTGATCACAAAGTTTGTATAAGTCATTTGTATCTTGAGTTTATCATTGTATTACTTTTTGCTGCTCGTGCCACCATACCTTCTAAAGCAGCGCATAAGGGCAGGAAAGGTTTTAAGCCTATTCCCGGGTGGAATTTCCACTTGAGTGAACTGTATAATTTGTCTAGGTCTGCTTTTTTAAGTTGGGTTATTTCATTTAAACCGCTTTATGGGCCTGTATTTGCGCTTATGAAATCTACGAGGTTGAATTTTAAGAAGAGACTTAAGTCTTGCAGAAAGAATGAGAGATTATTGAGGGCTGAGAGCCTTGCAAATTCGTTTTTAAATGTGAGGGATTTTTGGGCTAAGGTCCGTTGTACTTTCAGTTCAAAGAATACTGTTGCGGAATGTTTAGATGGTGTAAGTGGTGATGGGAACATTGTGGAATTGTGGAAAGGGAAATTTGACGTGCTTTTCAATTGAGTAAGTAGTGATTGCTCGTAGGCCATGGGCCTTGATACTTCGGTTCCTGCTAAGCTTCTTCTTCCTAGCTTGGTAGAAAAACTAATTGGTCATCTTCAAGTAGATAAAGCGGGCGGGCCTGACCAGATATCAGCAAGACATCTCAAGTTCGCATCGCGTGACGAAAGTGAAGTACTCGCGCGTCTGTTTAATACTTTTGATTCCCACGGTTATTTCTCTTCGAAGCTGACTGATGTTGCTTTAGTGCCCATACCGAAAGGCCGTGGTTGTGATGTTTCGAAGTCGGAAAACTACAGGCCTATAGCTTTAATACGATTATTTCGAAGTTGTTCGAAAAGCGTGTTTTGTCTGAAATTGGACCCAAACTTCAGACAAGTGATTTCCAGTTTGGATTCAAGGCACTCCATGGAGTTGATTTTGCAATTTTTTTTATTTAAATTTGTAGTTGAGTATTTCTGGTTGTATTCGTCACCGGTTTTTGTTTGCTTCGTTGACTCCGCTAAGGCGTTTGATAGAGTTAACCATAGTAAAATGCTGAATATGCTGGTGACTAGAGGAGTTCCGGTTTAGTTTATCCGTTTATTCGCTTTTTGGTTCCGTAATCGGGAGTTCCGTGTGACGTGGGGGACTGCATCTAGCAGTTCTTTTCATCTGGTGAATGGCCTGAGGCAAGGAGGAGTCCTTTCTCCTCTTCTTTACGCAGTGTATGTTGATATGATGTCTCAAAGATTGAAGGGGTCTAATTTAGGCTGTTTCATTGGTGGGACTTGCTTCAACCACTTCCTGTTTGCTGACGATCTCGTTGTTCTTTCAACTTCGGTGTTTGGGCTCAATAAACTATTAAGTATTTGTGATACTGTCGCTTCTGAGTTGGATATTATTTTCAACACGAAGAAAACGTTCGCTATGGCTCTATTTCCGACTGGATGGTCGCTCCTGCGACATCAGGTTTGGTTATCCGGACGGGTTCTTGAATATGCTAATGAATTTCGTTACCTGGGATTTTGTATTAATGATAAGTTGAGGGATGATTCCCATCTCCGTGAGCTGACTCACAGCTTATGCAAGCGTGGGAATATGCTTATTTGGAAGTTTGGTGACGTTAACCCTGTCATCAAAGTCCACTTGTTTAAAACTTACTGTTACCAGTGTTTTGCGATTTCTTTGTCATACAATAGTACAGCGAAATCTATGAACGTGTTTGAAGCCTGCTACAAACGGATTTACCGTCGTCTGATCCGCCTCCCACCCCGAGAGAGCATTAGTGAGGCGTTTGTGCTCAACCACTGTCATACTTTCAACGAGATAGTGAGGAAATCTCGAACATCGCTTGTTTGAGGCTACGGCAGTCGAAGAATTGCCTTGTGGCGATGGCTTCACACCCGCTGTTCCACTGTTTTCCTATCTGGCGTCATCTATTAAGTGATGATTAGTTAGTGTTTTTGTTAAGTATTTATTTGTAGTGTAGTATATGGCAAAAGCTGAAATAAAGTTGAATAAATAAATAAATAGGCGACTGTTCGGATGCAAATACTTCGTCCACGTTCTGGGAGTTCATGGGGATAGCAAGAACTACTCGGTTAAGAGCTTGTCACTCGAACTGGCAGACAGATCGATAATCTGGAACCAGTTTTGCGTGGTAGAAAGTCTTCATGATGAGGTCATTCGAGGAAGAGATGTCCCTATTTTTGACCATCTCATGAGTTCATTATGCATAAAAGCCAATAGGCCAAGTGATAAGGTTTCTGGAGTTGACAAGCCTGTGTCGACCCTGCCATGGTTTGACAACTTCGCAGGTATGGATGAAAGCCTGTTTGCTAGTACCTTCAAAATGAGAAAGTCTCGAAGGGATCGAAGGAGCGCTAAAAAACGGTACAAGGCTCCTAAGACAGCGTCTGTGGTAGATCTAAAGTCTGTTAACGCGGACCTATGCTCGAAACTACAGCTCGAAGATGTAACGCTTGATAGTTACCGCAACAAGGTCAACGAGCCAGACTCCCAGTACTTCATACGAAATAACCTGTTATTTAGAAAGTTGACCGACAGGTGTGGCATATAACGTGACCTTCTGGTCTTACCGGAAGGGTTACGTGAACGAACGATTGCCATTGCTCATGGCATACCATTCTCGGGTCACATGGGATCCCGACGAACGTTAGCTCACCTACGACAGCGGTTTATGTGGCCTGGTATGAGCAAAGAGGTCACAGCATACTGCAAGTCGTGCAGTGCGTGTCGGACAACAGCACGAGTCCTGCGGAATGACATAGCACCAGTCATGCCAGTCGAGACGGTTCCCTTCCGGCTCATCATCCGGAAACCAATACATACTTATCATTTGCTACTATGCTAATCGCTATCCGGAGGCAGTACCCCTGCGCTCTACTACGAGTGCTAAGATAGCGGAAGCAATGGTAAATGTTTTATCACGAGTAGGTTTGCCTGAAAAAATACTTACTGACCGAGGCACCAATTTCATATCCGCAAGTATGAAGCAGCTACACGAGCAGCTGTCGATCAAAGCACTGAAAATGGCGGCCTATCATCCGCAGTGTGACGGACTGGTGGAACGATTTATTGGTACTGTGGTCTCAAGGCTGCGGAAATTTGAGAAGAGCCAAAAAAATGGGACAAGATGCTCCCATGCGTTCTTTTCGCATCCCGCGAGGTTCCTCAGGAATCTACGGGCTATTCCCCGTTTGAGCTATTGCTTGGACGGAACCCTAGAGGACCTTTGGATTTGTGTAAAGAGGCTCGGTCGGGAAAGGTTGACCCTAGCGTTAACACATCGGTGCTTGACCTTAGGGAACGATTAGCCTGTTTTCGCTCGCTAGAATCTGAAAAACTATCAGACGCAGCAGCAAACCAGAAAAGGCGTTACGACAAAGCGTCTTCGCAAGGATCAAGGATCAAGGGATCAAGTTCTGATTCTCCTTCCAGAGGGTCAAAGTAAACTGGACCTTCCCTGGAGAGGCCCGTACAAAGTGTCAAAGGTCTTAGGCAGCGTCGACTATGAAATCAAATTTCCCGATTCACGACAATAAACGCAAGTTTTTCACATGAACCTGCTTAAGAAGTAGGTGGAACGCGATACTGCAAAGTTGGTTCTGCCAGCTGATACAAGTGTACCAGCTACGTCTGGGGGCCAAACACTCATTGCCCAAGGTCCCGATACGGTGAGCTGCGGCTCCGAGGACTTGGACGACACCGCTTATTTGATGCATCCGCCAAGAATTGCTCAAGCTCAAAAGACGATAGACGCTGATCTGTCGCACCTCAACGAGGTAGAATCTCGACCGATTTATGATATATTGCAAAAGCACAGCTCTGTTTTCTCTGAAATTCAGGACGGTCTGTACACACTGTTCACGAGATAATAACCACCGGAGGTCCGTTTCGGGAAAAACCTCGTCGAGTGCCACAGGCATACTTCGAAACTTTCAAGAAAGAAGCAGAGGAAATGCTTGAACTAGACTTTATCCGGCTTTCAAAGAGTCCATAGACATCTAATGCTGTGCTAGTCCTTAAGAATGACGGTAACATGAGAGTGTGCATTCACTACCGCGGGTTAAAAAAACTGACAAAGTTTGATGCATATCCGTTGCCTAGAATAGAGGTTATTTTGGAGCGTGTGGCACCCATGACTTGTATTAGTATCTTGGATGCACGCAAAGGTTACTGGCAAATTTCGTTACACGAGGAAGCGGTGGAGAAGACAGCCTTCCATACACCTCTCGGATTAATGGAGCTGAATGTCATGGGTTTCGGGTTAACCGGAGCACCGGCTACATACCAACATATGATGGATGGCCTGGTAGCTGGAAGTCGCGACCATGCCGACTCCTTTCTGGATGATTTGACCGTCTTTTCTAGTGACACTGGAAAGCACGCGCAACATCTTGATGATGTGCTCGGAAAAGTTGAGCTTGAAAACTTGACAATGAGGCTGGATTTGCCAAACCCTAAAGGCTGTCGCTGCCGGTGACAAAGAAGCAGGTCTAATCCTTCTTGGGTTTCTCCGGCTATTACCGATCGTTCATAAAGAACTATCCAAATATCGCCATACCGCTGTTTGCGTTGACCAAAAAAGACTCCCCCATGAAGGTTGTATGGTCATTTGAGGTAAGACAAGCTTTTCAGACATTAAAGGAATCCTTGAACTCGGACTCGGTCTTGCGAGCACCGGACTACACGAAGCCGTTTCTACTGCAAACCGATGCATCGGCGAGAGGCATTGGGGCTGCGTTGAGCCAGGTTTTGGTGATTGAGAGCATCCTGTGCGGTTCTTATCAAGGAAGTTGAAAGGACCGGAACTCCGTTACTCCGTAATCGAACAGGAGTGGTTGGCAATACGGTGGGCCATTGGTAAATGTCATCACTACCTAGCCGGGACGCAGTTTACCGTGGTAACGGACCACAACCCACAAGCGTACCTCCAGTCAATGCAAAATGAAAATGGTTGCCTGAGCAGGTGGTGGTTGGCCTTACAAGAATACTCATTTACTGTAGTAGCTGGAAAAGGGAAAGAAAACGCAAATGCAGATGGGCTGTCCAGGCTATTTTAGTTGGGCAACCTCTAAGTCCCATGTATCTATGTAATTAATTTTTTTTCTCTCTCGTGCAGATGGAAGAAGAAATTCAGTACAATGGTGAAGAATACACCCTAGAAGAAGAGGTGCCAGTACCACCGATGAATATCGATGCGTCTGAAGACGAGGCAAGGGACCCGATTATCGTGGAGTCCCATGCCTATATTAAGAGAGGAAAGAGTCAGAGACTGAATGCTAGACGACGTGCCTCCAAAGGAGCAAACCGTCCAAGCAGCACAACTAATGGACCAAAACCATGTGACCGGGCTAACGCCGAGGTTACAAGGGGGGCGGTAAGAGGTGGACGTAGGACCACTCGTGGGGGAAGATGGTTACCCAGTACCCCATATCCATGTCACCAGGCTAACGCCGAGGTTACAAGGGGGGCGGTGAGAGGTGGACGTAGGATCACCACTCGGGGAAGAAAGTTTCCCAGAACCCCATATCCATGTGACCAGGCTAATGTCGAGGTTATAAGGGGGGCAGTAAGAGGTGGACGAGGGGCCGCTACTCGGGGAAGAAGGTCACCCGGGACCCCATATTCACGTCCCACGCCCTCTGTTTTTTCAAGGCTGGGTCAACTCAAAGAAACTCAATGAAGCGGCCGACTTCTGCCATCTCCAGTTCACCAACAGCCAGCGCCTCAGGTCATTGCTCGGCCGCAATCGCTGAACTTGGTTCCAGCCAATCAAGCCGTGGAGCGAGAAAGGGCGGCGGCAGCACGTCGGATGCAAATACCGGAGGTGCCAGAGCTACCATGGAATTTGTTTGTTGTAAATCCCATTGATACGCCGGCAAGCCCTAATCCACCCAAGTACCAGGGCAGGTCGGAAAGCGCACCGCCTGGGCCGTGGAAGCTGTTCCCTGTTGCAGGCAGTAGGCCTTTTTACGCAAACATCCCAATAATACCCCTGTCACCGACCGACCCTTTAGTCGTGTTGGTGGACCCGAGGGTACGTAACTCCCGTTGGTCGAATTTTGAAATGTTAAAGGGCTCCCCTGCAGCCAGAAGAAGCCAAAGAGGAGCCTCAGAAGATACCGGGCCAGAAGACGAGAACTCAACTCAAAAATGTTATTCAGTGAAAAAAAAAAGAAGTGAAATGAACAGTTAAAGTGAAGTTTCAAGTTGTGTTAGAAAAAAAAAGTAGGACATACTTTGGGTTGTAAGTGATAAGTGTTAAAGTAAAAATAAGGCATACGCCTCGTTTAAGGGGAAGATATGTCACGGATTGTACTGAGAATTATCACAAGCCGTGAATGTATTCATAAGATGGCGGAAAATGTTAAAAGTAAAAAATAATTCTTAAATGGTTAACTTTAAACAATAGTTAAATTATGCATAAACTTTTCTTTACCCCTTCTTTTGTAAGGTTAATAGGGTAATATAATATTTGTTTTTGTCTGTTTAGGGTAATTAGTCCCTTACAGGTTCACCTCTGGGCATTGAAGATTCTAGTTTTTTTTAATGAACCCTTCTTTCATTCATTCATTCATTCTGAAGTCTCTAACGGGACGGCGTCTTGTACGCCAGCTAGGTTAGAGACTTCACAGTGACATCTAGTGGTGTTACCCTCAGCGGTGATCCTGGGTCGTCACAGTACGTGACTTAATAACACCAGAACGGTAACATTTTTGTGTGCATATTCAAGCGGTTGACTGTGGGTAAATAGAAAATGTCAAAGGGGTCTGGCTAAGACCGGAAATCTACAAGGTTCTATTGTCTGAATCAAGTCCAACAAATATTCAATTTTTGGCATCCCACTGAAAATTTTGGTCTTGTTTATTTATGCTATATTTCCTGCTGAGTATATTCTTCTTGTTCTTGTTTTGACTTTTGCATACCTCGTCATTTGTCCTTTTGATCGTCTGACGGGACACAAGTAAACTTCATTCATTCATTTTCAATTCTGTGTTGTGTAGTATCAAATGTATACTGGTTCGGCAAAGACAACATCTGCAAACCTATCTATTCGTATTAAAAAGATGGACAAATATTCCTCCTTGGGATCCCTTCGAAACCTTTGATCTCATTCAAAGCGAAGAATGAAAAAGAGATGTCCAACAGCTCAGTGCTAATAAATATGGCTCGCGCCGGACGGTAGCTTTATAGTCAAGGTTTACTTCCGACATCGATTCAATTTAATTTATTTATAACCCGTCAATGACAAGGAGGGCGTGTAGCCTAGTGACGGAGTACAAAAGAAAAAAGAAAAACAACAACAAAGAACAAGAGCTACGAGCTCATATGGAAACACAGGCAAACACGCTTGCTAGTAAATGATTACCAAATAACCTTCGATAATCTTCCACGCAGTGCTTGCTTATGTTACCTTCCTTAGAAGAATCCTTACAAAAAAATGGTCTTCTAAACCATTGTTCTAACTGAGCTCATATTGTACGATTGGGTGGTGTAAGAAAGTAGACGAGAACGTCACAAAATACTCCCATCAACCCCCCTAGGATCGGACCTAGAAATAAGACATCTAGTTTCACTCGAGTCTGAGCGTTTCCGGCATCGCCTTGGATCATCTAGGGCAAATGTTTCATCCCACTAGTTTGATCCCTGGGTACCCCTTCCGCTCAAACGCCCTCTACAGCTTCGCAACCTGGTGAGACACAGAAAACAGATCATACGTCCACGCTCCGTCCCAGTCCAAACCCTAAACTTTGTCATCTAGGGCGTATGGTCTCTCTACATTCCGAGTTTCATTCATATCAATCCACTCGTTTGACCCCTATGCGAGCCATAAAATTTCCGGGACTCCCTATCCAACTTCCCTCCAACTGTGTGCAAAAGCGACTAGGACCCATATACTTCACTTCTCTGACATCTCCTCTTCTCGTCCTTCAAGTTTGAGTCGAATCGGACCATACCTGCAAATTTCCGGTTTCCTCTTCATCCTCCTCCTGTCGTGACAGGATCCGGTCCGGACGCTAAATAAAAAACTAGGCCGCATAAACTCGGCACGGTCCAACTCGCATCCCATTCGGCTTATTCGTTTGGTCTTATGCATGTCACTGTTATGGCTTAACGTTTATATTATACAGCGAGCCAACTATATGTAATAGATGGGCGAAATAATATATATAAATACGTAATCTCGGAGGTGTAGGCCGTAATGGTATTGAAGCCGGGTCAGGATGGC
Organism: Branchinecta lindahli; assembly: GCA_023053555.1. Taxonomy (NCBI): domain Eukaryota; kingdom Metazoa; phylum Arthropoda; class Branchiopoda; order Anostraca; family Branchinectidae; genus Branchinecta; species Branchinecta lindahli. The sequence continues at coordinate 206,366 of JAKZAO010000015.1, forward strand.
ATTCCGAATGGTAGGCCTACACCAATTCCGCAAACGCAGCCAAAGATAAAATTCCGGACGCGGTAAATTCATATCCGCTACCTCAATCTCGGTTCAGGCCCGAATCCCTCCAAGGGCTAAACCGGACAGATAGGTCGCCAGACCATTGCTAAGCCTCGAGACTAACCCAGCCAAAGGACGGAGTTTAGAACATTGTCATTTTAATACACATCTTAGGCCTAAAACAAAATATGAACGATAAATTATAACTTACTATAGTCTAATGACACGACGGGGTGAGATCCAAATCACGACTGCCCGAAATCAATGAAATGATCGCTCAAGCGATCGTTTCGGTAGCGAAGGTGATCTTTTATGGCGCCGTGCCGGAATGAAAGGGGTTACTAGTTAACTATTAAACAGTACTAAGGAAAAGGACGCGACAGGGGAACAGATAAATCTGAAATAAATAAATAGGAAATTAGGGAGCCGGAATGTAAAGACGTCTCCATAACACACCTCCCTCCTTTGGGGAGAGTGTAGCATAGGGTACAAAACATCCCAAAATCTTAACCTTAATTTCGACCTTAAAATTTCAAAATACCATCACAATCACTTTTACTCATCAATTATTGAATGATTGACCCACGATTTTTCCCAAGAGCGCCTTGCAGTTGGGATATTCACCGAAACCAGCCCCTAAAGGTTACAAAAGTAAGCTTTAATGGTTACTACCGGCTATCGGAAACCTGTTTATCATCCAACTACTCCCCCAAATATTCCATGCACCCGGCTCCCAAGTGGGTTACAGGAGTGCCTTTAAATACATCTAAAATTGTATGGGCATAACATGGGCACTCCCAGCCTTAGGAACAGGTTTATCTGAGGATCGGCACCCGGGCCTCAACCCGACATCTTCAGGGGGCCTCTCTCTCTCGCCTCTTTTTAAGTGGGCCAATCACTATATCAAAAATAAATTTCCAATTTTTCTTATGATAAGGCCAGAAATTAAACAAACTACACCTCCCAAATTATCTTAAAAGGAGGGGGATAATTTTTTTTTTTTTATTGGATATTTTGTCCGTATGCTACACTCGTGGAAGGTATGTCGGGAAACGCGAATATGAAGACAAAAAAAAAGAAGAGAAGATAGTTCTAATTATTATGATAATAATTTCAATTCCGGCTATTGCCCAGAAAAGTTCACCTCCACTACCTTGTGAAAAAGAAAGACAAGACACTAGAATTCAATTTACTTAATTTGAAGCCAATCAATGTGCTGGGTATAAATTGCTTCAAAAGGGGGAGAACATAGAACATATAAATAGACATAATAACTTAACCATAAGATTTGGCGCATGTAGTTTTGGATGACGACGCCGGTGCTGGATCAGTCCAGTTCGTCCGAACTGCTGGAGGGGTAGGTGGTGGACTGATGCGTTCTGGCGCCTAGCCTGAAGTCCACTGACTGGTATCGAAGTGGGGGTTTGGATGTTCGCGACGAGCGACGAAGAACTACGGCGTCGCTGGCAGAAAGTGGAGTTATCGCAGCCATAGAGGAGGTGGTAGGGATGGGGGTAGTTGTGTTGGTTGAAGAGACGCTTTCAGTTAGGTGGTGTAGGATTGATGATGGTCTATCGAGGGCTGGTGATGATCCGACAGGGCCCAAAGGACTGAACCGCTCATCACTGACGAAAGCAAGTTGGTAAAACCAACGACTGGTAATAGAGTTGAACCGTCTGACAGACATTGTTCTACATTCGGTAATTACTGGAGTGGATGGTGTGGGTTGTAGTGTCGTTGATGGCAAATTTGCAGGAGTAAGAGCTTGGCCTGTTCTGGGTGGGAGAAGGGCAGACGGAGACTGCAGACTAGAGCTGTTACAATGGGCTGGTGTTGAAGCTGATGTAGAAGGTGGCTGAGAGCATGAAGAAGTACTACATTCGGTAGTTACTGGAGTGGATGTGTGTGGGGTGTAGTGTCGTTGATGGCAAATTTGCAGGAGTAAGAGCTTGGCCTGTTCTGGGTGGGAGAAGGGCAGACGGAGACTGCAGACTAGAGCTGTTACAATGGGCTGGTGTTGAAGCTGATGTAGAAGGTGGCTGAGAGCATGAAGAAGTAGCCGGAAAAGCTGGGGACTGGGCTTGTTGCTGATAGGTGGGTAGGGATAAGGTTGCCGGTAGTGGATGATATTCGGTGCTGCCGGAAGTTTCAATGTCGACTTGACTGGAGAGAGACGTGGCCGCGCGGGAGTGTACAGAGCTGCTGCTGCTATGATGATAGACTGAACGAGAGTAGTCACCGGATTGGTTTGGTCTTGGCTCGTGACTTTGAGTTATGCAACGCTCATTGGCAGATAGTGTAACATGGGTGGCGTCAGCAAGGGGAATTACGATAATGGCCTCTGGTGTGCTGCCGCGGCTTTGACTTGCAGCAGTACACTCCCCGCCGGTAGTGAAGGGCTCCGAAACAGGTCTGGCCAATGCTCCACCCCAGGGTGGGTCCACGGGAACCTGCAAAATTCGAATTTGCTCGGGTGGTAAGCCCGGCACCATTAAACCGAATTCGCTTGTCGACCAAGTATCTGTTTGAGCAAAATAGGGTTGGGGTGGGGTGATCCCATCGAGAAAAGTAACCCGCCGCGAAAGATTGTCGTGTAGCGTGTTGTAAGCACACTCATCAGCTACACGCCTGAGATACTCGGTTGTCGTGGGGTAAGCAGTGGCAGTCTCATCTCTTGTAATGTCAGGTAGTGGCGCAGTCACAGGCATGGGGGAGGTTGCTGCTTCCGAAACCCATGGGGACCTCAATCGGCTGGCTACTAGCCTATTGAAGTGTACGATCTGCAATTTCGATCCCGATTGCTGAATTTCATAATTCAGGCCCTCATTTAAAGATCTGATAACCCGATAAGGGCCTCCGAATCGTTCCTTATTCAGTTTCGAGCCTGGTCCAGGTGCTGGAGGGGTTCTCAAAAATACAATATCACCTGGAACGTACGGCTCGAAACGACTACCCGGCGACGACAACTTCTGTTTTTCTTTCGAAAACGAAATTCGCTCAGACAATACCCCATGCGCGGTTTTCATACATCCCAACATATCAGACACATAACACTGCACATTTTCGTAAATACTGGAATTCAAACAAATATTCGGAAACGGACAAGACGGGTCACGGAGGTACATCGCAAAGAAAGGCGTTTCAAGGGTCGCCTCGTTATGGGCCGTGTTGAGCCCATACTGAACATACGGTAGATGCTCGTCCCAATCATTCCTCGCGGCCGATACAAGCTGCGAGAGCGCGTCTTTCAGGGTTCTATGGACCCTTTCAATCAATCCATTACATTTTGGGTTGTACGGGCTCGTCGTAACATGCGATATACCGAGCAATCGGTGGACTTCTGCCATCAATTTTGAGCAGAAGTTTGACCCGTTATCAGTGAGAACTCGGTTGGGTATTCCATGGACCATGAAGACTTTCTCCACCAACGCTTTCGCCACCGTTTCCGCTTTCTGGTCCGGGAGGGGAAGGAGGAACACAAATTTGGTAAAATGGCAACGCGCAGTCAAAATCACGTTATTACCGAATTTGGTTTGGGGTAGGGGCCCCACAATATCCAGGGATACTAAATTCATAGGGCCCGACGCAACCGGTACCGTACCCAGAGGGGCCGAAGGGGTTCTATTTGGAGGTTTCCGTTTCAAACAATCAATGCACCTGGAAACGTGAAGTTTCGTTCGACTGTACATTGACGGGAAATATGCCGTAGACCGAATCTTTTTCATCATCTTCCCAATGCCGATATGTCCAGCTTGCCGCGCCATATGGTGAAAATCGAGAAACCGCGGGACTAAACTGTCCGGAATCACTGGGACTACGGAAACCGAATCACGATAAGAACCCGCTGGAGAGAAGAGGAAACAAACAACACCATTTTCAATACAAAAGGACTCAATCGACCGTTCATATAAAGCGAAATCCTTGGAGAACTCAACCTTTCTGGCAAGGCGAGCAAACACCTCTGAACAAAAGGGATCAGTTTTCTGAGCACATTTCAGCTCATGTACAGAAAACAGGTCATGGCGCTCCGATAAAGACAACACATTGACAAGGGTAGGGCCACTGTCCGGGATATCAACCAATCGTGACAACGCATCAACAAAATTCTCCTTTCCTGGCTTGTATTCAACCTGGAACTTGTATTCTTGCAGTTCAAGACAAATTCGGGCCAACTTGCCGTTTGGGGAATCCATAAATGGAAGCGCTTTCAATGCCAGATGATCAGTCCGCACGATGAAAGGCTTCGGCAATAAATAATGCCTGTATTTTCGACAGAATTCCCAGAATGCAAGTGCCTCACGCATTGTTGTGGCGTACTTCTGTTCAGTGTCATTCAAAACACGACTAGCATATGCAATAACACGTTCAGATCCATCCTGAACTTGTGAAAGACAAGCACCAATAGCATGATTCGATGCATCCGTTGTAAGAATGAACGGAGATCCGTTGAAATCCGGGTATGCAAGGATCGGCTGGGACATCAACGCGTTCCGAAGGGACTCAAATGCAACCAGCTGTGGGTCTCCAAAGGTGAAAACTCTCCCCTTTTTCGTCAGATCGGACAACGGCTTAGCTGTTTTGGCGAAGTCAGGAATAAACTTCCTGAAGTAGCTAAGTAGCGCAAGGCTCGAACGGAGCTCGGAAATGTTCCTTGGATAACGGAGCAAACGAACCGCCTGAAGCTTATCCGGATCCGGCTCGATACCTCTGGCTGAAATCACGTGACCCAGAAACGTCAACGAGGGAACGCAAAATTCCGATTTCGAAGGCTTCAGTTTAAGGTTGTTACCCCTAAATCTGAAGAACACGCCGCGCAAAACATCGATATGGCTCGAAAAATCGATCGTGCCCACACCGGTATCATCAAGCAATACGAACACATTCAAACCCAGCATATCACGAAGAACTGTCTCAATCATCCTTTCACACGAAGCCGGGGCATTCGATAGACCAAATCCCATTCTTTGGTATTCAAACAGTCCAAAGGGTGTCGTAATAGCCGTCTTTTCCTGGTGTGAAGGCTCCACGTGAATCTGGAGGAAGCCTTGTACCAGGTCCATTTTGGAAAATACTTTGAACCCCTTCATTTTATCTAGGATATCGTCTATGCGAGGCAAGGCATAGCTATCAAACTTGGTTATTTTGTTAAGTTTTCGATAGTCGTTTACAAGTCTAAAGCTTGAGTCCTTCTTTCTCACCAGACTAACTGGAGAGGCCCAAGGGCTCGAGCTTTCGACCAAAACTCCTTGCCGTAGCATAGCTTCAATCCGGGTCTTTAATTCTCCAATCAGGTGAGCCGGTACCCTATAAGGGCGCTGTCTGATTGGGGGGTGACCATCCGTTTCAATCCTGTGAGTGACCACACCACAATCACCCAAATCATCATCTGACCGTGCAAAAATATCGCAGAATTCCCACAATAAATCTTCAATAGCGTTCCGATTCTTAGACTCGATATGGTCTAATTTGAAAAACGTCATAAAGGTGGCCTTATCCACGTCCTTCCAACCAAATCGAACACTGCCAACGATGGGTGGACTGGGCTCCACCAACGCATCAATAACCTCACTCACATCAGCTTGGACTGGATCTGCTTCACAACAGACAAGGGACATATCTGACGCACGGACATTTACACACGGGGCACCATCAATAGGTTTATTCATATTTACAGCCCATACGGTCACGCAACCACCAATCACCTTTACACACTGAGGGGAAATCAGGATATTTCGCTCAGACAAAGAAGGCGATCCCTCAACAAACAAAAACTGTGCTGAACCTCCAACAACCTCGCACTGAATCCACCTTCCAAAACCTGGCTTGATGGAAGAACACGCGTAAGCCGGTTTCAGAAGGATGCTTTCCGGAATCTCTGGAACTGGAACCGCGCCATCTTCCAGTCCGATAACATTTATCAAAGGGTCTGAGACGAAATCGGCCAAATGTGCATGCGTAGGCTCGCTGTCATTCGAAGGGTTCGTATATTCACTATCATCCTTTTGGGCAATCTCTTTGAACCAAAACTCGTCTGTGGTAGGGTCGAACATAAGCGCCGATTTCCGAATAAATGGACGACCGATCAGAGCCGAGTAACACAGCCGTGGTACGATAAGGAATTTTTCAACGAAAGATCGACCCAAAATTTCAAAAGAAAGGGTAACTTCCCCTTTCACAGCCATTGGACCAGATAGCGTGGAAGCACCAGACGAATTACTATTACACTTAATAATATGGGATACATCCACTTTCTTCAGACCATCTTCATCGATTAAATTGCATTCAACACCGGTATCATACAAGGCAGAAAAACTATGGGAACCACACACCATATCAACAAAAGACAGAGACGACCCGTGACGCAAGGCGCAAACCAAACAAGGACTCATTTTCTGGGTAACACACTCTACTGCTGATTCGGATTCATCGCTGGTTGGGCAGGGGTCCTTACACTGCTGGTCACGCCGTCCACCCCTAAAGGACGGTGACCCTCGTCGTTTAAATGATTCTGACCAGACTGGTCTCTATCTTTCGCTTGGTCAGGACACCAATAATCAATGTGACCCACTCTCAAACAATACCGACAAACAGGAGGGGCTCCAAAACGTTGGTCGGTTCGGCGCTGATTACACGCGTTACCATTTCCACCCCTACCCTGCTGACCAAGAGGGCGATTATAATTCCGATTTTGGCTGAACCGACTGGCATTTAAGCCAGATTCGCCCCACTTCGCGTGAACCGGGGGAGACATACGAGGAGTAGATTCAATAGATGGTTTCTCGGGTAGATCAGCCGAAGGCTCCGGCTTTGCTTGCACGGCATAGACCTTCGGTGATCCACCCAGAGCCATTTCGTGGAATTCGCGCCTGGCACGACGAGTCCGAACAATTCTGAGGAACTCAACACACTGTGAAAGCGACTGAAATTTCTGCCTTTGAAACTCGTCGTAGTAAGGCACGGGAAGACCACGCACAAACTCAGCCACGTAAACTCGAATTACTTCTGGCTTATGTGCGTCCAAAGCGGAATAACCATACTTCAAATCGACAGATTTCTGAACAATCTGGCCATACGCATCAGGCGACATAATCTCTGGGGTATAAACTATGCGCTCCTCCACTAGACGAAGGTCTGACTCGCGACCGGAACACCTGGACCTCAAAGCAGACTCAAACGTTTCCCATGATGCCTTATAACCTGAAGGCAAATTTCGGCACCAAACGATCATGGGTGGGAGCAACCGGCTTTCCAAAATCAACAACTGCTCCCTCCACTCCGTAACATCCGCAAACGCAAGTTTCGAGCGAGACTGTTCCATCCACGAAATCGGATCACCTTCACCGTCAAACAAGGGGATTTCTTTTGAGACCTCCAAACGAAGTCGAACCTTGGCCAACATGGAATCGGCCGAACCAGCGTTTACGAATCCCTGATGCGCGGGGAACGCGAAACCTTGTGGATTCATGGATTGGGACGCGGAACCTTGGGGATACGCGGAACGGGACGAGAAACCTTGGGGATACACGGGTTGGTACGCGAAACCTTGGGGATACGCAGGTTGGGACGCGAAGCCTTGGGGATATGTGGATTGGGACGCGAAACCTTGGGGATAAACGGGTTGGTACGCGAAACCTTGGGGATACGCAGGTTGGGACGCGAAGCCTTGGGGATATGTGGATTGGGACGCGAAACCTTGGGGATAAGTGGATTGGGACGGGGGTTGGAAGGGCATACCGCCACTCACACCGTGGCCAGTGGGCTGGGGATTAGGGATTCGATAAGGCCTTCGACGATCGACATTTGGGACAGCCTGTGACGAACCGTGGGGAGGGTTTGTTTTAAGGGGAGGGACAGGGTGCATGGTACCTGATGGCGGCATCATACTATCACCAATACCATCGTACGTACTCTTGGCGAAAGAAACATGCGGGGGATTTACATACTGCCGTGGGAGGGCGTGTGGAAAATGGGCTAAAGGATTGGATAAGGGGGGTTGGGACCCAATATTAGGCAACGTCATTGAAGACTGCATGTTGATTACACACTCACTGGAGGCGGAAGGGTGTGGAGGGGAAAATGCCGCGCGTGACCGAACCGCATTCTCAGCCCGAGTGAGCGTCTCATCAGAAGGCAATTCACACTGTGGCGCTGGCGTGGACCTTCGGGGTAATGGGTAAAGATTGAAGCAACCGGACCCGGGCTGCGATGAAAAGCGCCGTTGTCCACTTTCATGAACAATATTTACCGCAGGAGCTTCCATAGAAGCGTACGTGGGTTGACAATACGCAGTATCAACCAAAAGACTCTCCATAACCGGTGGATAATCTAGATCCATAGGTTGATCGTAATACGAGTGATGTACCTCCGGAACATGACCATAAAAATATACTTCATTCCCGTCAAAATCAATCAAGTCTGGATCGTCCATTATTTCTTTCCAAATTCCAAAAAAAAAAGAAAAAAAAAAAAAAAAAAAAAGGAAGAAAAAAACACACTAAAAAAAACAATGGGAATCGGACCGAAAGGTACGACTAAATATGAGAAGATTGGCTAGGCGTAGCCTCAGGCACATGGCAATGATCTGGCAAACCTGTAGACAGGAAAAAAAAGAAGAGGAAATAATGGAAAATGAAAGAAAAGAAAGAGGGTTAAAAAAAAACATATTCTTACCCCTAAACAGTGGCTAACAAAACCCATAATTATCAGACGCTAAGCGGCAATTCATAACGAACCTAAAGAAACGTTCAATTCATATAAAAAAAAAAATTCTGACCAATAACCTATGACACGAACAATCCTAAACGCAATTATGACCTGACTATATGTATGGGCTAGGCCTAACAAACGAAAAATAACAAACAAAAGAGAACCGAACCCCGTACCGAATACTAAGGGCTATAGGCCTACACTATCAAACTAAACTTCTTAACTAATAATGATGGGGGGGGGGGGGCTGCCACCTATAACACTCAAAATATTCAGGGCAGGGTCGTGTACCATAATTGTGGCGAGGCCTACAACCAACGAAGTTTCTCAAAGGGAGGGAAACTAGCCTATTATATACAACTAGCCTAATAACAAAAGAAGCTCTCTAAGCTAAACTACTGCGTCGTATAAAGAAGGGGGGGGGGGGGAAGTGGCTGGAATGACCACAGTAACTTTGTACACGACCAAGCCTGCAATCAACAAATAAATATTTGGGTGGGGGGGGCAAAGGGAACTAACTTTTTAATCCTAAAAAAAAAAATCACAACCAACCGAAGCGCTAACACATAACCACGCGGACCTACGGCCTAATCTCAATATTTCATTATAATGAAACTCTAGCCTAATCCTAATATAACACACCATTCACATTCACAACCAAAACTTACGAACGACCGGAACTCATAACAAGTTCCGCGCCCTATCCTACAAAAGCCGCCTAGCGTACCAATTCAAATATATCGACAGCGGAACCTATCAACCCCCAACAAAGCCCAAACTCATTTTTCAACTACCAGGTAACCTGCATAATAATGTCACCGTGGAATACGCATGTCCGACTTGATACTAGCGCCAGTGTCTATACAGGGAACTACACCCAAAAATGGCGACCCTAATAAATACCAAACAAATACGGAAATTTTTACTTCTGTGAGGCCTAAGCAATCCTAATGACGTGGGACTAAACAAATATCATATCAACATGGACCAACATGAAAAAAAAAAACAATCCAAAATAAAGCCGACGACAAATTTGCAACTTTCTATGGCAAGACCTTAGACCGTAAAATGTTTGAAGGCCGGGGGGGGGCATAAACACCAACTGTCAAATTTTTTGGGCGGGAATAATAAATTATTTAATTTTATTAATTGTCTCACTGCTGAGACTGGGCCTCGAAATGAGACCGTGTCAAAAAGAAAAAAAAAATCGCAAAAAATCGAGTGGGGGGGGGGGGGCAGTGAGAAGTTATTCGCATACTATTAGCAATAACTGTCAAAACTTTATGATCATTAACTGTCAAAATTCCGAAAAAAAAAATTAAATTGAAGAGAAGAGTCCCACTCTCGGACAGAAACAGGGAGAACGAATCCAACCTTTCAACGAAGAGCATAGCCTACCAAGAAGCTACTCAACGGAAACAAAATCACACACAAAATTCTGTTTTTACTGAACTAACCTAACTCTCAAAATTTCCATAAATAAGATAGAGCAAAGAGAAAGAAAGAAACTGACGAATAAGAAGAAGGTAGGGAGGGGGGGGATTTTGAGCCTGAACCAAAAAAAAGAAGCACTTCTCGACACCAATGTTATGACTTAACGTTTATATTATACAACGAGCCAACTATATGTAATATATGGGCGAAATAATATATATAAATAACGTAAACTCGGAGGTGTAGGCCGTAATGGGATTGAAGCCGGGTCAGGATGGCATTCCGAAAGGTAGGCCTACACCAATTCCGCAAACGCAGCCAAAGATAAAATTCCGGACGCGGTAAATTCATATCCGCTACCTCAATCTCGGTTCACGCCCGAATTCCCAAGGGCTAAACCGGACAGATAGGTCGCCAGACCATTGCTAAGCCTCGAGACTAACCCAGCCAAAGGACGGAGTTTAGAACATTGTCATTTTAATACACATCTTAGGCCTAAAACAAAATATGAACGATAAATTATAACTTACTATAGTCTACTGACACGACGGGGTGAGATCCAAATCACGACTGCCCGAAATCAATGAAATGATCGCTCAAGCGATCTTTCGGTAGCGAAGGTGATCTTTTATGGCGCCGTGCCGGAATGAAAGGGGTTACTAATTAACTATTAAACAGTACTAAGGAAAAGGACGCGACAGGGGAACAGATAAATCTGAAATAAATAAATAGGAAATTAGGGAGCCGGAATGTAAAGACGTCTCCATAACACTACCCTGACCGTTACCTGCTTCATAAAATACGAAAGAACGAAATACCACGAGTTCTAAAGGAAAAAGGCAAACAAATCTATTTTGTGTTGCCATATAGCGAACCATTACAAAACAGTATATATGGAGTTTTGAAAGAATTAAAAACAGACATATACACCGCATTCCAGCTCCCTAAGGAAGCTAAAATTGTTGTAGCATGGCGAAAAAATAAAAGCCTTGCAGATAATTTAACGAACCCAGCCAGGAAGGAAATAGGGCTGGGTAAATTAAGTTAATATTCATTCCCCCCATCCCCTCCCAGTCTCCCATAGTGTTATCGTTATAATAACGCAACACAAGCCTAACCTTCGTTAGAACGGATATACCATGTCCACGAGTTCATAAACTCATAGGGTCATGAACCCTCGATCGATAACCCGCGCTCACCCTAATATCACGTAACGATGACGCGTTGCATGGCCCAGTTAACTGGGTTGAACTATAGCACATCTGAGAATGTATAAATATCGAGAACAAATGCTCATAAATACCATAAGTCACTCAACCGCCGATAAGATGAGACGTAGTATCCAACCGAAAACTAGCCTGCACCAACAGGTCAGACAAGTGGCAGAAGCTGCCAAGCCAGATGAGGACATGGAGCTCGACGACATAATCGCAGCAATCAACGAAGAAGATATTCTGAAGCTGAACGATGATGAAACTGAAGCTGACATAGAGGTAGATGAGAACTGCGATAACCTGCTTGTCGTCCAGAACTACCAAGATGAACGACCAGCACCACAGTGCCTGGTCCTAGCCCAACCAAATGGTCCTGAGACCAACCTACGAAGAGAAGCAGATGACGCTGATACCTTGAAAAGGGTATACCAACCAAATGGTCCTGAGACCAACCTACGAAGAGAAGCAGATGACGCTGATACCTTGAAAAGGGTATACCAACCAAATGGTCCTGAGACCAACCTACGAAGAGAAGCTGATGACGCTGTTACCTTGCAAAGGGTAGCAAAGGACCCAAAGGCTCCAACCAAAAGACCCCAACTAAGCAAGACATGGCTACTCTCGCTAGCCACGAAGTTCCTGGATAACCCAAGGCCGGTCCCTAAAAACAACCTTGAGCCCCTCAGGGCTATGAATGAACTGAAGCAAATATTTAAACTATTAAATATGAAACGACTCACAAATGAGCGCAACCAACTACGAAGTCACATGCACACATGCCAACTGAAAGGACCAAGACCACCAGGCCTAAGCTCCACAGAGTACGAAGAATTAGCAACCCTGAAGACAAAAATCGAAAGGGAAGCTAAGAATAAGCTGGACGAGGGCTTCATAAAGCTAATAGACAGACGCATGAACACACTAGCAGAGACGGCCATCCAAAAGTTCCCTCAGGAACTTAACTCGAAGGACAACCTAAGACTTCTCAACCTGTTAGCAGAAGCATCCATCGGCGCAAAGCTATCGATGGAAGAGATACAGCAGAGTACAATAGCCCGAAGGCTAATCAACCATACTCCTGCAACTCGAAGGACAGAAAGCAGCAACTCAGCTCACCGTCATCATCCCACTCCGAACAAGAGTTCGCATAGACCAGACGACCGAACACCATCACGCCCCCGTCACGACAGACGACACGACAGACGAGACTATAACCCTTATTAAGTTAACCGTAAAATTATTCGGTTGTATTTATGATGGTTTATAATTGTATTATATGAATAATTGTATTGATTTAATTTTTAAATGATGTTTTAAAATAAAAACTCATATATAATATAATGCGTTAATTGGTGCTACCCGTAAAACTTGATATCGAGTTACCCTAAGGTGAATACGATGATTAAGTAAGGTAGTCTAACTTTAGATGGTTTAGACCTTTAAAGGCTATGCTTGACCCACCTCACATACTCAGGCTATAGCAGCCAAAACACGTCCGTTCTTGTCTTAGGGTCGAAAACGGACCGACCTAAAACCGGTCGGACTAATCCGACCGCACTAACACGGACTTATCCGAGTACAACCATAACATAGCCAAAGCTATAACACAAACTACCCACACATGGGTTAAACGAAAAATAGTGTGTGAGGGACAACTGATGACTCTAAAGTTAGTGACGTCAACCACATCTCACATTTTAAAAAAAAGTTTTTTCGTTTAACCCCCCATACCCCATGACCCAATTATTTTATGAATATAAACAATACACACAAATTAAGCTACAAATAGCTAATCAAGAATTCACAAATGAATAACCACTCCAGCTACGAAGAACAGCCAACATGTAAGCCCTTCGCTCACGAAGGAAAGTTAACGCCAATCACTTGAACTTCGTTGACGAAGACAATTGCCAACCTACCAAAGAAGGTCAAGTTATGTGATGGTCCATATTAAAAATAAACCGTTAGTAATGGCCAAGTAACCCCATTTTGCGTCACCCCCACCCCGTAAATAACTGGCCTTAGCCAAGAACATTTACACGTGATTAAATACACGTTATAAATATACCTAAGCAACCCCTAGCAATCATATAAATGGCCGCACGTGACCCCACATGAAGAATCAGGACACGAAACGTTATGGCATGTTAAGATAACATGTGAGATAACCTCCTTGAGGAGGATTATTTACCGGTCGAATATAAAAATATATATACGACCTAATCAGTACACGTTGAACCCATACAGACCCTACAGAGCAAGGGAACCTTGAGTTATAGTTACTATATATTAGGTTTGGCCATAGCTAAATCCATTTATATAAAAAACACAACCTGAACGACAGTTCGGCACCTAAAATCAGGACCCCTATCAGGTCGACGTCCATGCTTAACCAAAGTTTAATTAATTCTGAAGAGTAACACCTAGATTCTCACGGGAAAGCCGCCCTCTGATCTACTTTCATTTGAATAAACCTAACAAGGTTATACGTAAAATGGTATAAATACCTGATATTGCGTAATCCGTACGATGGGTCCGTACGATCCGTACGATCAGATACGACGCACGATCCTATCCGTACGATAACTTATTCTGCCCAGAATTTACACAGCAGAACCTATAAGAGAAACCAACACATTGAGTTTCCTTATAACCACAAGAAGGGAACGCAGACATGCTTCTTAAATAAGAGACTTAAAACTCAGAATTGTAGCTACCTAGAGATTACTCATAAGGATAGCAAAAATGCAGTTTCGATCCAAACGCCATCTGGTCTGCCTTTAGAATGTTATTGAACCCGATAGGACCCAGTTACAGAGGGAAACAAAGCCAATGTGACCAAGAAAGAAGTTTTTTTATAAATAAACAACTTACAATCGACCAAATATATGTACCTTAGTATATATATATAACACATATTACCTATTAGTAGTAATCCATCGTCAGACAACGACCGAGAATTCACAAATTCAACGAGTAAAAGTGAGCTTGTGAAAAATCACAATGGGCTCCAAAGTTCATGTAACAATACATAGATGGCATGATAGTGCCCGTTGGGATTTAGAGATGTATATTGATATTAATTAAAGAATAGATAAGGAATAAACCCTAATATATAAACATGATGTATTTTTAAATAATTAATTTAGTTTAAAATTTCTTCATAAGTAAGTAACCCTTACAGATAGCTCAATAGAGCTCGTTTAAATTGAAACCAAAACATTGGTTAAATAGTTTATATTTAAGGCCAAAATATTGGTAATTAATGAATGGAATGATCAATTTGTATCGTGTACGGTCGTGCTTACCTGCCTGTTGCCTGAGGATCCTAAGGGTAGGAACCTTGGCTTCAGAACCCCCCTCTAGTTACGTTTGTTCTGGTAAGCCGATGGTTTCGGCCATTCTGGCACGGTATATTTTGATACATCCATATTATTCCAGATAACCAAATGTAACAAGAAAAAGAAAAACCGACACCCACACCGACGTAGATGCCGAAAGAAGAAGGCTAAAATGAGATATGACCTTAGTCAAAACTCAGAAAACGGGATCTTAAACCCGACAAATTTCCTAATAAGCGAAGAACAAGCAATAATATTGGACAAAGGACTAAATTTCGTACCGAGTGCGAAAGCACCAGTTAAACAAATCCGAGATGGCCTAACATCGCTCGCAGAAAAACTGTTAATCGAAGGCTTAACGCAACCATCAACATCAGGGACGGGACAGTTGGAGATTAAGAAAAAGAAGTTTGCAGTAAATAAGTTAAGAAAGAAATATTTATCCCAGGAAACTGGAGTGATATTAAATGGTTACCAGAAACATATTATCCATAAACTGGAAAAGAAGATATCACAGGTTAATGTGACACCATATAATAACCTACCCGTCAAAAGCCCTCAGGCAGAAATTGACTTGTTAAAAGGAATCCCAGCGGTTATCACTAAAAGTGATAAAAGCGCAGCAACAATTTGTATCTGGGACACCCAAGACTACAAAAAGGAAGGCCTGAAGCAGTTATGTAATCCTGAGACTTACAGAAAACTGACGAACGAGGAAGCCCTAGCTTTCCAGACAGATACAAGGGCCAAAGCTCTCACACTAGTGAACAGACTACTAGACCAAAAATGTATCACTAAATTACTGGCCCAAGGATTCATTGACCATTTCAGCCACAGCAGAATACCATACATGTATTTCCTCCCCAAAATACACAAAATACCCAACGATGACAATAGTTGGATTGGAAGAGGTATCCTAAGTAATACCAAAAGCATGACCAGGCCATTGGATGATTACATCGCTAACATCCTTCAACCGCTGATGAAAACGTTCCCGAATACTTGTATCGATACACCTTCTTTCATATTATCCTTAGATGATATTAAAGATAAAGCTACGAATAGTACGATACTAGTTACCTCAGATGTAAAGGAATTATATCCTTCGATCCCAATCCCCTTAGGGATTGACAGAATGTTAGAAACGATTGAAAATTACCAAGACCTCCTAAGAGGTAGCCTCCCTCCACCCACCAAATTCCCTGATTTGGAGTTGATGAAAGATATACTTAATTTAGTATTAACAAGAAACTTACTCCAGTTTGACGGAGAATATTATGTCCAGCTTACTGGAATTCCACAAGGTAGTGCCTTGTCAGTAGTTTTCGCAGTAAACTACCTTTCAGTCCATTTCAAAATTTTATTTGAAAATAAACCAAAAGATTTGATTTTCGCATCATTTTTCATTGATGATATTTTTTGGTTATATAATGGGGTAGAAAGTGATATTAAAAAAATCCTGGAAAAGTTCACAAATAACGGAATGCGATATACTGTAGAAAGCAGTATGGAATCTATCACGTTCTTAGACGTGGTAATCACCAAAGAATCTGTAAATGGTAAGTGGACCTTAGCCACTAAACCATACAGAAAACCGACAGCTACGCCTAAATACTTGCACGGGACATCAAGTCATGCAAAGCATTTAAAGAAATCTTTATTTAAAAGTCAACTCATCAGAATAAATCGCATCTGTTCCAAAGATACAGATTATTATGCAGAAGGGAAAAACCTCCTAGCCATCTTCAAAAAGATAGGCCACTACCCTGACCGTTCCCTGCTTCATAAAATACGAAAGAACGAAATACCACGAGTTCTAAAGGAAAAAGGCAAACAAATCTATTTTGTGTTGCCATATAGCGAACCATTACAAAACAGTATATATGGAGTTTTGAAAGAATTAAAAACAGACATATACACCGCATTCCAGCTCCCTAAGGAAGCTAAAATTGTTGTAGCATGGCGAAAAAATAAAAGCCTTGCAGATAATTTAACGAACCCAGCCAGGAAGGAAATAGGGCTGGGTAAATTAAGTTAATATTCATTCCCCCCATCCCCTCCCAGTCTCCCATAGTGTTATCGTTATAATAACGCAACACAAGCCTAACCTTCGTTAGAACGAATATACCATGTCCACGAGTTCATAAACTCATAGGGTCATGAACCCTCGATCGATAACCCGCGCTCACCCTAATATCACGTAACGATGACGCGTTGCATGGCCCAGTTAACTGGGTTGAACTATAGCACATCTGAGAATGTATAAATATCGAGAACAAATGCTCATAAATACCATAAGTCACTCAACCGCCGATAAGATGAGACGTAGTATCCAACCGAAAACTAGCCTGCACCAACAGGTCAGACAAGTGGCAGAAGCTGCCAAGCCAGATGAGGAGATGGAGCTCGACGACATAATCGCAGCAATCAACGAAGAAGATATTCTGAAGCTGAATGATGATGAAACTGAAGCTGACATAGAGGTAGATGAGAACTGCGATAACCTGCTTGTCGTCCAGAACTACCAAGATGAACGACCAGCACCACAGTGCCTGGTCCTAGCCCAACCAAAAGGTCCTGAGACCAACCTACGAAGAGAAGCAGATGACGCTGATACCTTGAAAAGGGTATACCAACCAAATGGTCCTGAGACCAACCTACGAAGAGAAGCAGATGACGCTGATACCTTGAAAAGGGTATACCAACCAAATGGTCCTGAGACCAACCTACGAAGAGAAGCTGATGACGCTGATACCTTGCAAAGGGTAGCAAAGGACCCAAAGGCTCCAACCGACAGACCCCAACTAAGCAAGACTTGGCTACTCTCGCTAGCCGAGAAGTTCCTGGATAACCCAAGGCCGGTCCCTAAAAACAACCTTGAGCCCCTCAGGGCTATGAATGAACTGAAGCAAATATTTAAACTATTAAATATGAAACGACTCACAAATGAGCGCAACCAACTACGAAGTCACATGCACACATGCCAACTGAAAGGACCAAGACCACCAGGCCTAAGCTCCACAGAGTACGAAGAATTAGCAACCCTGAAGACAAAAATCGAAAGGGAAGCTAAGAATAAGCTGGACGAGGGCTTCATAAAGCTAATAGACAGACGCATGATCACACTAGCAGAGACGGCCACCCAAAAGTTCCCTCAGGAACTTAACTCGAAGGACAACCTAAGACTTCTCAACCTGTTAGCAGAAGCATCCATCGGCGCAAAGCTATCGATGGAAGAGATACAGCAGAGTACAATAGCCCGAAGGCTAATCAACCATACTCCTGCAACTCGAAGGACAGAAAGCAGCAACTCAGCTCACCGTCATCATCCCACTCCGAACAAGAGTTCGCATAGACCAGACGACCGAACACCATCTCGCCCCCGTCACGACAGACGACACGACAGACGAGACTATAACCCTTATTAAGTTAACCGTAAAATTATTCGGTTGTATTTATGATGGTTTATAATTGTATTATATGAATAATTGTATTGATTTAATTTTTAAATGATGTTTTAAAATAAAAACTCATATATAATATAATGCGTTAATTGGTGCTACCCGTAAAACTTGATATCGAGTTACCCTAAGGTGAATACGATGATTAAGTAAGGTAGTCTAACTTTAGATGGTTTAGACCTTTAAAGGCTATGCTTGACCCACCTCACATACTCAGGCTATAGCAGCCAAAACACGTCCGTTCTTGTCTTAGGGTCGAAAACGGACCGACCTAAAACCGGTCGGACTAATCCGACCGCACTAACACGGACTTATCCGAGTACAACCATAACATAGCCAAAGCTATAACACAAACTACCCACACATGGCTTAAACGAAAAATAGTGTGTGAGGGACAACTGATGAATCTAAAGTTAGTGACGTCAACCACATCTCACATTTTAAAAAAAAGTTTTTTCGTTTAACCCCCCATACCCCATGACCCAATTATTTTATGAATATAAACAATACACACAAATTAAGCTACAAATAGCTAATCAAGAATTCACAAATGAATAACCACTCCAGCTACGAAGAACAGCCAACATGTAAGCCCTTCGCTCACGAAGGAAAGTTAACGCCAATCACTTGAACTTCGTTGACGAAGACAATTGCCAACCTACCAAAGAAGGTCAAGTTATGTGATGGTCCATACTAAAAATAAACCGTTAGTAATGGCCAAGTAACCCCATTTTGCGTCACCCCCACCCCGTAAATAACTGGCCTTAGCCAAGAACATTTACACGTGATTAAATACACGTTATAAATATACCTAAGCAACCCCTAGCAATCATATAAATGGCCGCACGTGACCCCACATGAAGAATCAGGACACGAAACGTTATGGCATGTTAAGATAACATGTGAGATAACCTCCTTGAGGAGGATTATTTACCGGTCGAATATAAAAATATATATACGACCTAATCAGTACACGTTGAACCCATACAGACCCTACAGAGCAAGGGAACCTTGAGTTATAGTTACTATATATTAGGTTTGGCCATAGCTAAATCCATTTATATAAAAAACACAACCTGAACGACAGTTCGGCACCTAAAATCAGGACCCCTATCAGGTCGACGTCCATGCTTAACCAAAGTTTAATTAATTCTGAAGAGTAACACCTAGATTCTCACGGGAAAGCCGCCCTCTGATCTACTTTCATTTGAATAAACCTAACAAGGTTATACGTAAAATGGTATAAATACCTGATATTGCGTAATCCGTACGATGGGTCCGTACGATCCGTACGATCAGATACGACGCACGATCCTATCCGTACGATAACTTATTCTGCCCAGAATTTACACAGCAGAACCTATAAGAGAAACCAGCACATTGAGTTTCCTTATAACCACAAGAAGGGAACGCAGACATGCTTCTTAAATAAGAGACTTAAAACTCAGAATTGTAGCTACCTAGAGATTACTCATAAGGATAGCAAAAATGCAGTCTCGATCCAAACGCCATCTGGTCTGCCTTTAGAATGTTATTGAACCCGATTGGACCCAGTTACAGAGGGAAACAAAGCCAATGTGACCAAGAAAGAAGTTTTTTATAAATAAACAACTTACAATCGACCAAATATATGTACCTTAGTATATATATATAACACATATTACCTATTAGTAGTAATCCATCGTCAGACAACGACCGAGAATTCACAAATTCAACGAGTAAAAGTAACCTTGTGAAAAATCACAATGGGCTCCAAAGTTCATGTAACAATACATAGATGGCATGATAGTGCCCGTTGGGATTTGGAGATGTATATTGATATTAATTAAAGAATAGATAAGGAATAAACCCTAATATATAAACATGATGTATTTTTAAATAATTAATTTAGTTTAAAATTTCTTCATAAGTAAGTAACCCTTACAGATAGCTCAATAGAGCTCGTTTAAATTGAAACCAAAACATTGGTTAAATAGTTTATATTTAAGGCCAAAATATTGGTAATTAATGAATGGAATGATCAATTTGTATCGTGTACGGTCGTGCTTACCTGCCTGTTGCCTGAGGATCCTAAGGGTAGGAACCTTGGCTTCAGAACCCCCCTCTA
>JAKZAO010000015.1:226770-337996 GCA_023053555.1 Branchinecta lindahli
ACTCAACAGGCATGCTGTTCGTGGAAGCTACAAACAAGGATCATTCTCTAAAGCTGCACACCGTATGAACAACTGAGAGCGTGTTCCGCCCTTCTAACAGTAGTATGATGATGATGATGATGAAATTTTATTTACGCACTAGACGAGAAGAAATAAATAGTGCAGTACAGATAAAGAAAAGGAAAAACTACACTGAGCTTTCAATAACGGAGTAAATTCACAGGTTCAAAAAAAAAACATGAAACAAGAAAAGAGACTAATCGGGTCTAAAAAATCTTCTTCCTAAATGGAATGCGGAAAAATGGCCAAGGGCAGAAACGTGAAGGTCCTGGACAATAGAAGACAACTTTGTACAAGGGTCAGAGGGCAAAAAATTCGCAGTTATACGGGAGTTCCTATAACGTCGAGGAAGGTACAACAGAAATTTACAGTATTTAAAATAATAAGTCCGGATACGTTTTAAATCTTTTTGTCTCGGAATGCCAAAAATTCCGGAAAGGTTGCAAACAGAGGGAGAACAAAAGCTGTTATATAAGTTACCAAGGGCTTTTCTGTTATACCTTCCTCTGTTGGGAACGACTATCTATTATCTACTATTTTCGTTCCAGTCTCTTGAAAAGTTACGACGCTGACCATTCAAACCTTTTCAAAAAAGTAACTATCTGCTTACCTTAACTACGCTCTGAAGCGTAGTTAAGCATGGTAACAATGATTCCTGTGATGTGATTGGCCCGAACAGCAAGCGACACGGTGTTTTGACGAAAATAGAAAAATGCGTTCCAGCCTTGACGCCAAGAAGCCAGAACCCGCGACGTCATGCGTAGAAATTACGGTAAATAGGGTAGTAGTATATAAAGGGGGTAGCTGGCTCAACCGTCCCCCAATTTCAAAACCCCATTTTAAAACCAATTTCTTAAATTTTAACATGATTTTTTCCAAATAATCCCCCTTTTTATAGATATTTTTATTTTCTTATTTCCCAAATAAAGGTCCCAAGAAATAGGAAATATTACCCTTTACTACATATAAACTACTATTTCTTTTTTTATTTTTACATTTTTCATTTTTTTATCAAAATTCTACTGAGTAAACATTTCTAAATCAACATATTGGTCAGAGTTCTTATTCACCCTCATAATAGGCTGCAAAACCAGATTTTTCTTTAGAAGCAACTCATCAGCAATTGCATTATATCTCTGTGGAATAAACAAATCACAGGCTTTGTTATTATGATTAATAACCACAACCAGCTTATCACCATATTTTGTCTTAGCCATTCTCATTTTAACGATGCTATATTTCAATCCTAGAACTAGTTCTTCCTTCCTGATTGTCTCATTGTATTTATTCATTCTGATTGTTGACAAGACTTTTCTCATGGACTCCATTTATTAGGGGCTGAATTTCTTTAATAAAAATCCAAACTCACAAACTCACATACATATTTTTGTTAATAATATCTAATGTAGCTTTTCTTTCATAATATATAACACAGTAAACATTATATGGTGGGGATTGATTATCTTTTAATGTTAAACTTATTTCAATATCAGCAGTTGTTCCATTATAAATATTTTACTCGTGTTTGGAAACATCAAAACAGAATAGTGGATACACTGATTTAAATTCTTCTATACTAACAACACTACCAGTAACAAACGCTAATTGTTTATAACCCAAATGTATGAACCTATTGTAAAGATTCGAGTATTTACATTTCTCATCGCTAAAGTCACATTTGAGTGGTTCTTCAGGATATTTATCCCCATTAATTCTAAGTTCTATGTCTGTTAAATTCATATGATCAAATACCATATTATTCTTTTTTTGGTTGTTATGCTTTTCATTTTTCTGTAACATCACAACGATTTTGGTTGGATTGTTTCTCTCAGAAATAACCTTCCAGGTGTGTTCCTTATTCTGACTAACATCGCTTTTATAAGTATTACAAGCTTCCCACATCAGATTATGCTTTCTATCCTTTACCAAACCCTTTTCCAGTTGACTCATCATTTCAATAAAAGTTCTTATAATCATGTTATTATCATCATTTCTTCTTAGAGATATTTTGTGTGATGCACCTCTAAAAAATCGTTTGTTTCCTTTCAGAAATCCAAACAACTCTGATAATGGTAAATACATATTTACTAATTTACTGTTTTTAGTTCTGTTATATCTCTTTTCAAAACCCTTATTATAATTCGGATTAGATTTAGAACTGACATCCACATTTCCTGCTGCTGCAGGTGCGGTAAATGAACATATTATAGGGCTGATATCTGTTCCTTGATTATAATCCTTATACCAGAAATGATTTCTGGCTGCGCTTTTAGAATAATCATCGGAATATTCAATCAACTTTGTAACGGTAATTGTAATACCAACATGATTGATTTTTTCAACCGATTCGTCATTTATTACATACTCAGCGGCACTGAATAAATTAAATCCATTATTAGTTAAAGTAGCCACATCGGTTGCATCTATGTTAGTTCCATTCTCTTTTACAATTCTTACACTAACATCAAGATAACTTTCACTTGGATAGAACCAGGAATCTAATTTCTTTGTTACAAACTCAAACTCTGTTTTGCCAGATACATTCACATCTGTTTCTTGAATTTCTTTAAATTCATATTTGACTACTGTATCATCAACAAGTGGCTCATCAAATATATTCCATTGTGGATTAACGATTTTATTTACTGCCATTTATATAAGAAAGAAATTATTCGATAAAAATTATTTCAGAATCTTCAGTCCATTTCCAGTCATTAACGTTTTGATCAAATCCTGACTTCTTTGATTTAAAATTCTCTTATTTGTACCCAGAAGATCCTTCATCGATTTCTTATTTCCAATCACATCAATTAATTCTTTCCTGTTTACATCAATCAAATCTTTCCCATATTCTATTGCTCTATTTTTCAACAACTCGAATCTTGGTTTAATAATATTATTATACATTGATAATGCCCCATCTTTTATTTGTTTTGCTGACGTTTGAAATAACTGAGAATTGGCAATATTTTTGAATATACTACCGATTCCACTTCCATACTGCTTTTTATAAAGTAATCGCTTATTATTTAACAACATTTATAGGTAAATAATTTTATTCCAATAATCCTTTAAGCTTTTCTTAAATGCAGAACGTATCCAACGTTATCACCATTCAAATCGATAGGTCTTCCCAACTGATCAGTAATTGTCATTCTCAAGGAGTAAATAAAGTATTTTGTGTTAATAGGAAGATATATTAATTGTCTAGGATTCTCAACAATTTGACAACCGGGTTCTGTATTCGGAACAAACGTCCAAATGACATCTGATTTACTTTTGTTTACAATAGAACTATTTACAAGAGAGCAGTGAATTTGAATTTTATCAACACTTCTTGTTATATTCGGAAGCTTTGTACCTTCATTGATTTTCTTAGATATCTCACTATCCTTCTCAAAACCTAAAATCTGACACAAGTCACTATTAAATCTAAACACATATTTTTCTTGTAATAGGATGACAAATCTCACAGATGCTGGATTGGATGAGATTACAATAGGACATTTATCTTTTGGTGTATCAAAATACTGACACAAAAAATAATTCAAACAATCATCGTTATACATCCCATTAGGAATAGTAACATTCACCCATCCCCCCTCTTCATCTTTCCTGTATTGAAATGTATTATTTTCAAATTTATCACTTATATTATGCCACGAATACCACAAAGTACACTGATTCAAACCTATTTCATAATCACAATTACGATTCAGTTCAATCGGTTGACTAAATGTTATATCAATGATACTTTCATTACCTTCAATGTTTAACAACACCATTTATTTAGAAATATTTTTTATATATTGAATTGTAATCTCTCTTGGTTAAGAATTTATTTCACATTAACGAATCCAAAATATCAATAGCTTCATTCCTCACCTCATCAGATGTATTCCCGTTTTCTCTACTACCTATCAAAGTGTATAACTTTGAAATCATTTCATCACAATTCATAAATATTCCAGTTCCTTGTTGTTGAACTAAATGGTAATTTTTTTGAATGCTTCTTAACCTATCCTTGTATTCTTGTACAAATTTAATAATTTGATTATGGCTAGAGTAACCTTCACCGCCATAACTTTGACATTTTTGTTAAATAATTCAGAGCCTCCTCTATATCCGTAGGATGACTAATGTAATACATAGGCATTTTAAAATAATGATCATTACCACCCCACTTTTCTGCATGTTTTGAATTAATCTGATTTAAAAACTTTGGATTAATATCTTTACTCATATCAATGGATGGTGGCCCTAAAGTGGGAGTTGGTTCTAAAGCAGGAGATGGTTCTAAAGCAGGAGTTGGTTCTAAAGCAGGAGTTGGTTCTAAAGCAGGAGTTGGCGCTCGACTCGATTCCTTTGAAGCAGTGATCTGGTATGGATGAGTAGTTTTAATAAATGCTTCACCTAATCTTTGAAACCGTATGCTTGATTTTTCATCATTCTTATGTAATTTCTTCATGATCGCTTCAGTGTAATCTTCTTGTGTCTTCATGTTTTCTTTTTGTGCCATAACAACTGGAGCGTTAAATTTGAAGCCATTTCCCGAAAGCCTGCTTTCTCCATTTCATTTTGCTGAACCATTTTTCTTTGAATTTCTCTGTTCTTCACTATATCCGATAACGTATCACTCAAACGTTTTGAATCCATTTATATACAATTAATTTTATTTCATAATAAATTTTGACAGTTCTTTTTCATAGAACTCTCCTTGATTTAATTCCCCATTTTTGTCAGATATTTCATAAGTAATGGGAATGGTAGGTCTAACGGTTGCTATCTGGAATACTTCATTCGCGTAATTCGGTAAATATCCTTTATCAAAAATACTCTTTTCTTTTTTAATTCTGACTAAATCTCCTACATTGTAATTTCCTGTGATTGTGTAGTCATCTGCTGGAGGAAACAAAGCATTGTAAACCTTTTTCTGATTTACCTTTTTACTAGCATCAATCGGTTTCATTTGTATTGAACGATGGTATGAGTTATTATAATTACTAACGAATAAAGGTAAAATATCAATCCATTTATTGGTGTTATTATGAGTAAAATATTTCCACAACTTTTCTTTCAGCGTTCTATTGAATCGTTCAACGATTTGCGCTTTCAATTCACTTTCAGATGCAAACCAGTGTATATCATTATTTTTCAAAAAAGTTTGAACATTTTTCATTACAAAATCTTTACCTTTATCAGTTTGTAGTTTCTTAGGAATTCTTTCTTTAAATATATGACTGAATGCCTTGATTATTTCAGCACCCGTTTTATCTTTCAAAGGGACACACCAAGCATATTTACTAAAGCAATCAATAATAGTCAAGATGTAATTTGTTTTATCATTCACTTTTTTATATTTCTGCATATCAACTAAATCAGCTTGCCATTGCTCATCAACATGGTGAACATAGACTCGTCTCCTTTCAAAATTATGATAGGAAGGTTTGTGTAAGGTATACACATTCTCATTTTGCAACACATTTTTTATGTTATGCTTAGAAACATTCAACCCATTTTCTTTTAATTTTCTGTGAATATCATCAACACCTGAATAATTAGAATAATACTTCTTTAAAATATCTTTTTCTGCGTCGAGGTTTTTTTTAAAAATCGATTTTTCCTCGACCCACAAATAACACAATTACCTTTCACCATTGGAACATTATTTTTCTGTGACACTGCTTTAAACATTGATTCAGTGTCAGTTTTCTTTTTACATTTCATACAATAAATCTCCATTTATTAGAAAACAATTTTTATAAACAAAAAAACGAGAGATGAATAAACTACGAACTGCGCTTAATGTAGGAAATACAATGCAATCCACAGTTTAATTCATCTATATTCTGAACGACAAGATTTTCATAAGCTATTTTTTTCTTTGACGTTTTTAGATATTTAATTATTTCTTTTCCTGGGGGAATACCGAAAGAATCGAAAAATTCTACATAAGGACTATCAGGTAGATTACAGTACGCCACCCAGTGAGTTCCAGGCATTCCGACTTTATCATAATTAATGACACCACATTCTAGGCTATTTATTTGTTTAGGTAGCGTATCTATAGAGAAAACACCTCTAAAATGTGGTATATCCCCTAATGCGTACATAATATCAAAATTGGTTAGAGGTCCTACTTTACTTTTGCTTCTTTTTTGATATCCCCGTTTTTTGACTTCCTAGGTCTTCCACGTACACCATGACCAACCACTCTTTGTGTTCCAGGAAGTGTAAGCGCTCTACCTGTGTTCTTTACGGAGGTATCTATAGAGAAAACACCTCTAAAATGTGGTATATCCCCTAATGCGTACATAATATCAAAATTGGTTAGAGGTCCTACTTTACTTTTGCTTCTTTTTTGATATCCCCGTTTTTTGACTTCCTAGGTCTACCACGCACACCATTACCAGTAACTTTTTGTGTTCCAGGAAGTTTAAGCGCACCGCCTGTGTCTGCTATTTTATCCACTATTTTCTTACCAGCAAATGTACCCAAAGCAGCAGCACCACTTGTTAAAGCTGCCTTACCATGCGTAATTGCTAACGGTATTAAGAAAGGAAGTAATCCACCTATTTGAATCGCTTCTTTCATCTGTTTGTGTGATATGTCAATATCACAACCCTTATTATTAATTTTACATGTTTCAATTTTATCAATTTGTCGTTTACTTAAAAGTAGCTTTACTGGTTCTCGTTCATTCTGTCTACTATGACTAACACGTATTTGACATTTTTGTTTAGCATCAAAACATTTCTTCAGTTTGCCTTTCTGAAGCTTTGATAAATAAACTGTATACTCAATTGAAGAGCTAAGCGCACAAAGGTGATAACTCAGTTTTTGGTAGTTTCGAGATAATCGAGTTTAAAGTTTGGAAAGTTGGTTTTGCTCATATTGTTGTTTGCATGATGTTTAGAGAGCTGAAACTTGGAACATATCTGGATAATGTTATCATCCAAAGAGCCTGAAGTTTTCATGGGTATCGAACCACTAGTTTACTGAATAAAAAGACTTGACACCTTTGTGCACCAGCTTTATGCCCCATTCCGCCTTGTGGCAAATGCAGAAAGGTGACAACTTGAAGCAATTTCCATAAAACTTCGATAAAGCCTAATTGATACAGTGCCAAAGGCGATAACTTTTATTGTCGCACATTATGTTGTATGCTTTTTACTGAATACCGGAAATCGTTCAAATACTGATAAAAAATTAAAGAAACAAAAAAGGCAGAACTGGTTAACTACAACCCTGCCGTCTTCTTCTAGCGTCTACCACGTGCAGTGGTAGTGGTCTTTTCCATCCGTGTTTTTTTTATTGTTCGCTGAAGAACGAACTGTGAGCTTTCTCAGTGGTTCATCATCTGAATCTTGATCATCGAGCTCCTCTTCCAGTTCCTGAACAACAACTTGACATCCTGATTTCTTCAAATTACGGTTGAACGGCAGGTGTGCTTCTGGTATATACGGAATCTGGTTCTTAATGTCGTCATACTTTGGACCGGCTATCAACTTAAGACCTATAGCCTACACATATCGGAAGCTGGGTTCAGGGTTTCTTCCATGCATGGAATTCATTTGGGGGGGGGAGCTTCGCCCGCTGAATTTATTTCGGGAGGGGGGGCGTTGCCCACGGGTCGGACCAAAAAAAGTACAAAAAAGATATAGATTAGAGGTTAAAGCCTACAAAAAACTATTACTTTTGTGGGTTTCGGGCGGGGGAAACCCCCTACCCCCCCTGGATACGGCCTTGTACAGAGAGTACATTTTAGAAATACTCAGCTCTGGTGACAGATAAAGCCTATTCGGGCTTTTGTTTCTTGAGTAGTGTGAGGCTTCAGCAGGAAAATACCTTATGTGATTTCTAATCTTTTCTTTGACCATGCTCGTCGTTGCATTCTAGGGCGCTTTGCGGTTGATATTTCTCTTTGATCCTGGCTGAGCATTGCTGGTACATACTACTTGAACAAAAAGGTCTAATCTTTTCCGTCCAACCTGAAACAGACTTGACACCTTTGTGCACCAGCTTTATGCCCCATTCCGCCTTGTGGCAAATGCAGAAAGGTGACAACTTGAAGCAATTTCCATAAAACTTCGATAAAGCCTAATTGATACAGTGCCAAAGGTGATAACTTTTGTTGTCGCACATTATGTTGTATGCTTTTTACTGAATACCGGAAATCGTTCAAATACTGATAAAAAATTAAAGAAACAAAAAAGGCAGAACTGGTTAACTACAACCCTGCCGTCTTCTTCTAGCGTCTACCACGTGCAGTGGTAGTGGTCTTTTCCATCCGAGTTTTTTTTATTGTTCGCTGAAGAACGAACTGTGAGCTTTCTCAGTGGTTCATCGTCTGAATCTTGATCATCGAGCTCCTCTTCCAGTTCCTGAACAACAACTTGACATCCTGATTTCTTCAAATTACGGTTGAACGGCAGGTGTGCTTCTGGTATATACGGAATCTGGTTCTTAATGTCGTCATACTTTGGACCGGCTATCAACTTAAGACCTATAGCCTACACATATCGGAAGCTGGGTTCAGGGTTTCTTCCATGCATGGAATTCATTTGGGGGGGGCTTCGCCCGCTGAATTTATTTCGGGAGGGGGGGGGGTTGCCCACGGGTCGGACCAAAAAAAGTACAAAAAAGATATAGATTAGAGGTTAAAGCCTACAAAAAACTATTACTTTTGTGGGTTTCGGGGGGGGAAACCCCCTACCCCCCCTGGATACGGCCTTGTACAGAGAGTACATTTTAGAAATACTCAGCTCTGGTGACTCCTGTTGAGGCTTCGACAGGAAAAGACCTTATGTGATTTCTAATCTTTTCTTTGACCATGCTCGTCGTTGCATTCTAGGGCGCTTTGCGGTTGATATTTCTCTTTGATCCTGGCTGAGCATTGCTGGTACATACTACTTGAACAAAAAGGTCTAATCTTTTCCGTCCAACCTGAAACAGGTTCAGAATGGCTTGCTTACACACTTGCTTCTTCGTCGTGTCTGTAGTAACGTAATAGCGACTAGCAACTCTCTTTCCATCTTCTTCACCCCTGACGGGTTCGATGCATGAAAATAGGTACGACTGCTGAGCTTCTTTCGTTAGACTGTAGAACGTCTCAAAAAGTGTCTTTCTGTGAACAATTTCGAGTTTCTCAGAGCAGTGCTGTCGACACACCCTATTTCCGCAGATACCCCCTTCTTGGATTGTTTTCGCTTCCACTAGGTTGCCTTTACGGTCCACGTACTCTTCTCCTTTGTGTACCGGGAATCAGCCAACTTCATAAGACTTTCTATTACTATTTGCCAAGTTGTCACCTATGTGCACTAAAATTAGCTCGGATGAGAGACAAGAAAATATGGCAAAAATGTATCACCCGAGGTATCACCTTTGTCAACTAGCCGAAATCAGACCCAATGGGTCAGCGATGTGACTTATCACTCTTGGCATCGGAAAATTAGCTGCCAAAAGCTAGTTATCACCTTTGTCAATTGGGTATCTCAGTAGGGAGTGATCTGGCAAAAATTTGGATCGAACAGGGAGAAAGAGCGCAAAAAGTTACACTAGATGGTGCTCTTAACTCAATTTGTCAAAAAAGTTGAGTTATCACCTTTGTGCGCTCAGCTCTTCAATTGTTTTCAACCATTTATTTGCAAATAAATTTATCATATAAATTCTTATTTACCAGCCATCATTCAGGTTTCATGCTCATTGAAACATGCTCATGCATTATTCAACAGGTTTTTGCTCTAGAAGCCTTTTTAAAATGTTTACGATTGCTCTTTCAATATTATTGATGTGGGTTTCTTGGTCAGAAATATTTGTTAGAATAGTAATGCTAAGGGTTTGTTGGGTTTCGAGCTTTTTTCCAAATCTAAAAGATATGTAATTAACGTTCCTAAATTAACAGCATCATTTTTGTTTCTAGGGTCTTGAACATTTGTGATTACTTTACCCCCAGCATCAATTTCTTTTTCAGTAATTTGTATTGTTTGTTTTACAAATAACCCTTTATCTTTAATCCTTACCAATGCATTATCAGGAGAATCATCTACCGCAGTTAATCTGTTGATATCTTCGCTAAAATATTGATTGGTTTGCACTTGTCCTGCAGTAATTTGTTCTTTAAATTAATTCAAAATCACAGTCATAGATCTTAAGCTAATAGCATCCTTGTCCGTTTTCGCATCACCTAAATTAATAATTCGTCTATCTTGTAGGTTAACATTACCATTTTCATCAGTAACTTTCGATTCGTTACCAACCTTTTTTCCAACACTACCAAATTTATTCATTTATTATAGAAATTAATTATCCGGTAAATTTTTCAAAGTTTTTCCTGTGCTTCAAGGTTTTATCTTTCGTTTTTAAATCTATGAAGAAAAGTATTCATAAATTAAATTCAAGAGTAAATTGGTTTTCCCTATTCCTGAACTTCCACAAATTAATAATCTAAATGGCAACTGAGGTGCAAGTTCGTGTTTGTTCTGATAGTTGCTCTTTTCGCTAAAATCATACACTTTTATTGGTGCCTTTTCATTCATTTATTTAGGAAGAATTTTTCATTAGAAGATTTACTGAAGTAGGTACTTGAATTTTTAAGTAGGTACTTGCTTTTTTAAGTAGGTACTTGAATTTTTGAAGTAGGGACTTTAATTTTTTAAGTAGGTACTTGGATTTTTGAAGTAGGTACTTGAATTTTTTGAAGTGGGTACTTGAATTTTTGAAGTAGGTACCTGAATTTTTGAAGTAGGGACTTGAATTTAATGTTTATAACCTAAAGGTAAAGTTGTGTATTTATCGCTTGTTACTATCCTTTTATCTAGGATCTAACGCTTTCTTATTCTGTTCTTCTAGAAACATATTGTGCTTGTATGATCTTAAGTTATACTGGGTTACAGATAGGTTTTCAATTTTACCAAACAGTACATCCTTATAGTTTGAATCGTAATTTTATCTTTCACTATGTTCGTTTTTATTCCTTTTAGTTTTTTGCTTGCTTGGTTGTCCTTGTCATAAGCATATACTTTTGATCGTAATCCAACAAATTCTGTCATAATTTGTCCTGCTAATTCATCTTTCATCATTCCTATCACTTTCTCATTTACACTAGGAAACCCGTATGGATTATCTTTTGCATAATCAGATGTATCGAACCTCTCATTCAAATCTTGTTTGATATCTTCATAGAAATCTTCGGTTCTAATGTCATATATGAACGAATCGGTATCCATATAACATAAATCTATTTTATCCCCATATTTAGGTTTCATATAATCATAATGGAATTCATACATCAATAGCTTGGATAGTTCCAGTACAGCAAAACCGATATAGATTGGTTTGTCTAGTTTTATCTTTTCCTTCGACATTCTTGCTACAGAAAAGTTTTCACTGAAAATAATTTCTGATTTAAAGTTGGGTTTCTTTATTATTTTTTCTCTTGTTTTATCATCAGTTATTATTTCCATACCCGCTCGTTTCCTTACGTTTTCCATGGTTTTCCCATAGGTAGCATTATTCATCAGTTTAGGAAAGTCCTTTTCAAAATCATTTGTACCTTTAGTTCTTAGTGCTATGTTGTGGTCTATGTATCCTTTTAAGTAAGCACTTTCAGTGAATCCTAGTATTCTATGTAATTTTTTCAGTATCAGACCTTTTTGTAAATAGAATTCTAGGTTCCTGTGATGAACAACGTAGTTCTTTTTATCATATAAGGTCGTACATAGTTTGCCATTGAAATGTTCTGGTGCTAATGGTAAATCTTTGTGTAAGTTGAAAAGTTCTTTCGGGTATTCCAAATCTACTTCATAGATAGCACCTACATTCTGCAATTGCATCACCGAGTTAATATGATTTTTTAGATGGCTATAATACTCGACTGATGTGCATTCATTTCTTTCTTTTAAATCATCCGGTATTGGAATGAATTTGAAATTATTCGCTGGTAATTTTTGTGACATCGCCCACCCATACAAATTATTTTTATCCAAATAAACTAATAATTAGATGGTTTATTTTTATCAAAATTTTTCATATATTTGTTATTTGCCTTAGCATATCTTTTCATACATTGTGATACACCACCTCTTATCTCCTTTTCAACGAATGCATACATGCCTTCCTCCGAGAATAACGGTAGTTCCACTTTCGAATGCTTTAGGAAAGAATCCCATGTTAGTCCTGGAGCTGAGAAGTAATGTAGTGGATCCAAGTCATAATTATGTATACATACATTTCTGAAATTCTTTACAACATCTGATAGAATTAACACATCACTTTTTAGGTATAATTTAGTATAATCAAGTAATGTTTCACAATTAAACTGCTCCCATATGGAGACCGCTCTCTTATAGTCACTTTTGCTGAATCTTTTCCCGTTAAGAATTTAAGTTAGAATTTCTCTATAGGGGGTAATTTTGTAACATTCATTTTTTCATAACTATCAATGTATTCATAGGGTAATACTCCTTTCTTTCTTATCTCTCTAAACTCCTCATTATTTTTAAAAGAAGCAGACATATGCATAAAATTTTTCTCTAAACAATTACAATTTACTTAACATTTATATTTAGAAAGGTTTTCGGATAGTTTGTCTAATGATGAAGCCATGAATCTTATGGAATCTATGAATCTGATTTCATATTTTATTTCCGTATCCTGTCTTGGAATACTTATTGATTTCGAGAATGATATGAAACTTTCTGCTGATTCAAATATTCCGTTATCAGGTATCAACTCTTTCACAAATAGATGGGAATCATACTTTGATAAATTATGCATCACTACAGGGATATGCTTGGGAATTCTGTATTTCATATTGCATTCAGCATGAGCAAAACCTCTATTTTTACCAGTCATGTGATCGTGATCAAAGTGGGGATTTTTCAGTGATTTCAGTCTTACAGATATGGCAGGTCTTATCCATTAGTGTGTTCCATTTTTCTGCAATTTTTACATCTGTATAAGTGTCTTTTCTTTGTCTGTTTTCATATTTTTTTGCAATTTCTGTGGATACTTTTGTTACTGTGGTTACAAAATGCTGAGCAGCGTCTTCCCCGAAATAGCAATAATATTTATTTTGCTTCGTATCAAACGAACAACAGACTTGAAAACCGTATGCAAATGGTTTCTGTTTGGCCACTTTTACCTGATTGTATTCTTCGTTATAAGACTCAAAGTCTGCTATTATACAATAAGGTACTTTCATCTGTTTTGCAATATTTTTATAGTGTATACTTGAACCTTCAGGAAGCATTATGATATCAGGGTCTTCGCAATTATTTTTAAGTTCATGTTTTTCAAAGTGTTCTTCCTTTTTAAAATGCCTTCCGCAAAAAGTGCAGAGGTATGTCTTTGTTTTCTTTTTAGATATTTGTGTACCGACTAATTTGCTTAAATCCTTTACTAATACATAATGATTATCGAAATATAATAAATGAATGATATGTTTTGCTGTTTTACCATTAATTGTGCTTTTTAGTATGTGACTTCTAATTATTTTCTCTTTATCAATTTGGAATAAGCAAATCTTAATGTTGTATTTATTTTCAAATTTGTGAATATCCTGTGTATCCATCGGGAAGTTGGTAACCCCTTTGATATCGAATTCGTTCTCATATTGTTTGTATTTCGAAGTTCTCTCAGCGTTGTCCTTAGCTGGGTATAAATGTGCTAAGATACACCAAAGAAAGCATTTTTTATCTTTATTTTTTATATTTATGCACGCTTTTTTATTTTACGAAATCTGGCAGTATTTTAAACGTTCCTCCCATGTAGGCCTCTATTCGAGTCATCCTATAATCAATTCCTTCATACCGACTAAATTGTAGCCCCGATCGAGGGGTATTACTTAAAGAATTAAGTATTTTGTTATTATCATCTAAATGACTACGAGTAAGAATACTATTTTTATTTAAAATCCAAGAAGTACTGTGGTAAAATACTACTACTTCTTCATCATTTTCTTGTCTATAGAAAATAACCCTAGTTACAAATTGAACTCTGTAATGATTTATTTCATTCATTCTTCGCTGTAAATCGTTAAAAACAAAAGCAATAAGAGTATGTTCATCTCTTCCATTGCTTTCAATTGAAACATTTACGGTGTACAAATTTTCAATTTCCCTTGAAATGGTAGGCTGCTGTTCTTCTTCCGTTCTAAATAAATGATTCGGAATTATTTTTTCCTCTTTATTTTTTTTTCTTATTTATAAAGAGAGTCTCTAAATTGATTACTTTGTTTTTATTTTTATCACTTCTTTCTATTTGATCTCTTATGAATTCGCTATTTTTCTTTATAGATTCTTTGTGTTTTTTAATAATATTATCATAGAATTCTGTAACCTTTTTTATTACTTCATCTCTGTTCCCACGAGTGGATAGATTTTGCTTTTTAGAAATCTTTTTCATTCACTTGTATCTTTTTCTTTTTTTTCTTTATATTCTTGTTTTATTTTTGTAATGGTTATATTATTTTCTTTTATCTCATCTTCCAGAATGACTCGTAATCTCGGTTCTGGTTTGTAGTCGGATGGTCTTTTCTTATTATGGGTTCTTTCGTTTCTACATTCAATATTAATTTTATCTTCAGCTATTAAAATATACTTATTGAGATGGTTTATTATAATATTTGTTATTTCATGTTTCTTAGTTCCATCTGTTTTGATTTTATTAATTTTCGCATAAGTCCGCAGTTCATTATATGTGTATAGCGGTAATCTTTGTATAACCGATTTGTTGTTCGATATAACCTTTTTACAAAGCTGAATAACCTCTGCAGTTGTCATCATTTATTAGGAGAATATTTTTATTAATGAATTTCTCCTGACTGCGTTTTCTCAGCCGTAAAGAAAAGCATTGGTTGTTGTTTACCATACGTGAGGTAAATGTGTGTACGGGTTTGGCATTTTCTTTACTACTCTTCATGAGACATATGCCCGCTCACGTTCATTCATTACCTTACTACTCTTCATGACACATATACCCGCTCACATTCATTCATTACCTTACTACTCTTCATGAAAATCTTCATTCAGTCAAATATTTTTTATTTTTTAAACAATTTTATAATGCTATAAATGGAAGAATTGAAAAAAAAATTATTTGTATATCGTCGAAGTTATAAAGATTACAATTCTTATAGCAATTGGCTTCTTTTAGGAAAATTCGCTTTCTCTGCTTCTGGGTTATCTGCATTTCTTTTTTTACCCTTAGCGTGTTTGAGCTTTGGCGCATTCTTTTTAGAATTAATTGAAAAACATCTAGAGATTGCAACCAGAAAAGTGGAATACAGGACCACTTATGATTTTTATACTGAATTAGTATCGTTGTTAAAATGCGGTCAATTGACGATCGAAGAGGTCATTCAGCGTGAAACTGAAATGCGTTAGGCATTTAGATTCTTTCCTCGCGAAAAATACATGAAACAGGTTCGCTAAAACGGTTATAAATATTGTAAGAATGAATCAATAGTTCAAAAGAATGGTTCTCAAGTGTGACTCTTCACACATAACCACCAAAGTCTTAAGCTCCGGTTGGACGACCTGATCCTGAAGTTTGGCAAAATGCTGCTGTCTAACCCTGCTCACCGTGACATCTTACCCCCTGAAGCCCCGACAGTCAGCCGCACAAGACAGAAACTAAAACTTGTGGCTGTGCGTACTCGGACAGTTCGATACCAGAACTCTTTAGTGCCTTTTTTTACGTCTTTGTATAATAGTGAAAAATAACATGTTTTGTATGCAACATAAAATTAGCCACTGAGCTACGATTGTTGTGGAAATAAACCTTTCTCTCTCTCTCTCTCTCTCTCTCACCTAGCAACAAAATCCAGCTTATATGTCAATCAATGAAACATCAGTACCGATCAATTTATTGAGAAAATGTAATTCAACCTTTATAGACTCAGATTATCAAAATCGATCAACACTTCTTCTGATAAAAAAAACTTGCATAGGATACTCTTTTAGTAATGAAGATAATGTCTGGTCCTCGAGGGTCGCTTCACGAATAGCTTTCTCATTTTCAACGATGCAATAGTACGCTTTCCCACAAAAAGCTATTCCTGGATATTCACAGACTAATCCATACAAACAAAGATATCTTTTAATTGTTGATATGTTTTCTCCATAATTCTTAAACCGTTCTTCAAAAAAACACTTGTATTGATTTTCAGGGTTCTCATTGAGCAGTTTTTGCATGTACGCATACACTTCTCCTTTTTTCGCTTTTAGTAACACTGATAAATAATCCAAATACACCTCCACTTTATTTAAATCAATAATTATACGTTCTGCTTGTTCCAAACTGACTCCACATATTTTACTGCTCGGCACTTTCTTGATGTTTACGTCTAGTTTGAAATTTCCAAACCTTCGCGAAGCATGTAAATTCGCTTTAATATCAGCTAAAAACTGCACGCTCTTATCTTTTTTCTTTTCAACAGATGAACGCGCTATCGTACAATTTTCACCTTCGACTTCATATGCGGTTGTGGCTATCTTATTCCACAGTGAAAGGAATAATTCTTGCTCCGATTTCTCCAGTTTGAGCACCCCATTCATATACTTTTTCGGAACGGTTGCTGTTTTTTTCTGAATGACTTTGCTGTTCATCTGAAAAAAATAACAAGCTTTTAACGATCAATTTAATCAAGATAAATCCTCTACGTTTCGCAACAATTATCTGACCTAAATTCTAATCTGTACAGATTCGTCAAGGACATCTGGCTCCTATCATCAGGTGTGATGCGCTTCGTAACAATTATCTGACCTAAATTCCAATCTGTACAGATTCGTCAAGGACATCTGACTCCTCGTCACCTGGAAACTCGTGTGGTAATATTTGCTGAGGGGTTGCCCACTCTCGATTTTAGTACAGCAAGTGCCCGGTGCCGAGAAGCCCGGTCACTGCCGGCATAGGCTGAAACATGTCAACACCGGTTGTCACGCGTCAAAACATTAAAATAAACATTTTTGGGAGCGTTTGAAAGATTAATCACCCAATTTATTGTCGGCAACGGTGCTGGCACCGCCTATTTCGGTTGTTGCCGGCTGGTGCCGGGGAAGGGTGCACAGCAGGTGCCGGGAGTGGGTAACCCTCGATATTTGCTATTTGCGCAGTTGTTTGTTTCAGATGTAGCTATTCCTATGTTACTAGATACCTACCTGGGAATCATCATTTTTATCGTAAGAAAAAAAAAAAAACTTACATTGGAAATTTCTTCTTTCTGTATGAGCTTCTTAGTCTCAACTTGTTTCCAAAGGTCTCCTTAAACCAGATGCGTGACACTATATATTCGCTAATCTTCTCCGCTGAGTGTTGTTATCTGCTGGAGGTGACGCATCTAAATATTCTCGAATATTCTCGAATATTTAGTGTGACGCATCTCTCACACCACAGGTGTTACGATCCGTCTCTAATTAGGAGCTTTGGATTTTTATTAAAGAAATTCAGCCACTAATAAATGGAGTCGCTAAAGGAAGTCTTGTCAACAATCAGAATAAATAAATACAATGAGACAATCAGGAAGGAAGAACTAGTTCTAGGATTGAAATATAACATCGTTAAAATGAGAATGGCTAAGACAAAATATGGTGATAAGCTGGTTGTGGTTATTAATCATAATAAAAAAAGCCTGTGATTTGTTTATACCACAGAGATATAATGCAATTGCTGATGAGTTACTTCTAAAGAAAAATCTGGTTTTGCAGCCTATTATGAGGGTGAATAAGAACTCTGACCAATATGTTGATGTAGAACTGTTTACTCAGTAGAATTTTGATAAAAAATGAAAAATGCAAAAATAAAAAAAAGTAGTAGTTTATATGTAGTAAAGGGTAATATTTCCTATTTCTTGAGACCTTTATTTGGGAAATAAGAAAATACAAATATCTTTAAAAAAGGGGATAATTTGGATAAAAGCATGTTAAAATTTAAGAAATTGATGTTAAAATGGGGTTTTGAAATTGGGTTGGGGGTGGGGTAGCTCCCCCCTTTATATACTACTTCTTTTTGAGATCGATGCAGACACGTGCAGATGGAGGGGGGGAGGCAATGTGTCAATCATCGGTCAAATCACCACCACGATGAAGAATCCGCAGTGCTAAATTGCCTACAAGTTACTTCTATCAATTCGTGAATTATTTCACGTAATTTAGATTCCTATTTTTAAACTGCCTACACCCTACAGATTAGGTACTCGTCACCCCCCGTCACCATGTCCGAAGTCCTCGTACGAACACCTCGATTCTTTGAACCCTCGTCCAGCCATCTGTCAGTTAATAAAACCGTCATAAAACGGCGGGGGCATCCTTTGGGACTGCATGCCATGATTGATGAAACTTACCAGATGATAACAACACGAACCCGCTAAATTTCCAAAATTCCCAGATTTGCCAATGCATGACGAATCAAAAAGGCCGTTTTCCACCACCATCAGGGACCGTTTTCGTTTCAAGACCGCTAGCTTGTCGTCATTGCGAATAGAGAAAGCTAGATTATGGAGAGTAAACAGAGTAATAACAGTCAAATATCAGCTGCAATAATTATTGATACTTTTTTAAGGCTCATCAGAAATCCTTCGTATTTGGTAGAGAAAAGCGTACTATTCGACTGAATTTTTTTTTGCCGTCCTGACCTGAGACCAAAAGTTTAGATTTTTAGCTACTGCCTGAAAGGATCCTTGCCAGAAAGGGCCAAAACATCATCATCATTTGAATAATCTTTTTGGTACCACTAAAAGAAATCGGTTTGGCTGGAACGCTGTTAAATCCTGAACAAATAATCGAATATTACCTTTTCGGCTCATCGATCAAGGGAGAAACGGCATAGGCATTTTCGGCATAGCAACGCTCATCGAGCAAGGAAGAAACTAACAACGAAAGAATAAGAAAAACATCCGTCTGGATGAACAAGAGGTATTAATCGAAGAACCAAATATGTCATAATTATTCACGTTTGATTTGACTTATAGATCGAATAAATCAATATAATCGGGGACACGCCTATATGGTTAGAATCAAAGTTTCAACTAGCTCGGAGATGATAGCCGCACCATACGACGACAACACTGTGTACCAAGACCAACGACATAGTTAATCACAGGTGTCTCTGCCTGTAGGCAGGAAGACCTCTCTCAGATTAGCTGCCATCTATCTTATGTTCAGACGTGTGTGAAGTGCAATAAAAAAAGAGAAAGGGAGTACTCGATCATTATGTCCGTCAGAAGTCCTTCAGATGCTCTGTTAGATTGGGAGAAATGATATTCATCTTCACCAAGTCGTTCGACAGCTTATCTACATCCTATTCTGATTATCTGTAACAGACTGTTTAACTGATGTTCTGTTGACATACTGTTAAACTTTCGGTCTGTATTATCGATGGACATCGAAAGTTCATGTTTGCTCTCTCTATGAACGATCCTGTTGGGGAATATGTCAACGTACCCTGTCTGAGAGAATGTTACATTCTGTTAGCTGAAGCGATGGACTGTAACAGTCCGTCTAACATACCAACATTTTTGTACGGGACCTGAGTGGCTGGAGCCGCTATTTTTTCGTCTGACATGCATGGTTGCTTCAAGTGAGGGGTCAGTCATTGCTCGACTTGTCGGACATGTGTAGCCTACACCGTAAAAGAATGGCAATGAGCTTGAGCTCTTGAGGTTACACATTGGTTAGTTGCTAGTAGCCTACCAATTCCCGATAATGAGTATTCCTGCTTGAGCTCTTGAGGTTACACATTGGTTCGTTGCTAGTAGCCTACCGATTCCCGATAATGAGTATACTCTTGATGACTATCTCTCCTTGCCGATACAAAATCTCCGGCCTCTCCGGGTACCTAACGGAAGAAAGGCAGAAGTGGTATCACAGCTGCTCCCAAAGATCACCCTGATTGTTTGACGCAGGATTTGAGTCGTTGAGTTTGAGTCGTTACGGAGACGTTTACTCCTTCTTCCGGAGGACCACTGGCGTGTATTGGACTCATATAGAGTATTCAGGTTCAGGTTCTTTTTAATAATAAATTAAATAACAAAATGTCCAGAGCCCGGCTGAGAAGACAAATTCGTAATGCACGGGATGGAAAGACTTCTTTAACTAAATACACCATTTATAATTCACTACATGCCATTCATACTAATGGAAATATTCGTGTTCAAAAACCAGATAAAGTGGGAACAAACTTAACCCCCCGAAGGCAATCCGCATTAACTAAAAACAACTCACTTCACACCAAACAAATTCTCAATACAACAACATAAATTTGAGTTTACGTTTGGTTGTTTGAATTGACTGTGAAATGTCCAAATTAGAAGTATAAATATTCCAGTTCCGAATTACTGAGTTTCAAAGAGAAAATTTCGATCTTTCAGTTATAATTCTTGGCTGATAAAGTTTATTAAAATTTCTAGTTAGATGTCCGTGTTCAATAGTTTTAAGAGGGAAAAGATTCGAGGAACGAAAAAACGAGGGAAGCAAACCACGGTCATACTTCAGTTTGAAGAGGATAGATTCAACAGTCACAAAATGTCTTAAAGGAAGGATATTTAGAAAGCAATAAAGAGAATCTGTTGACGACTTCGATGGATATAATTTAGGGGAAGGCAGGTAACTCTTAAGTACCCGCAAAGCTTTGTTTTGTTGTTTTTGAAGGGGCGCAATATGAGAACTGAATGTTTTAAGGTATACAAGTGATGAAAACATTAAATGGGAATGAATAAGTGCATAATAAAGTGATCGCATTGCTTCAAGGGGAAGGGATGACCTGAGTCTTCGCATTATCCCTATATTTCTCCCCAACTTCATACGCAAATTTGATATGTGGGGCTTCCATGATAGATTAGAGTCAATAAGGACTCAAAGGTATCGCATAACTGCTGTGCGCGAAATCTTTATTTTAAAATCACTTGATTCAATTAGTTGAAGCTCAGGAACAGCTGCGTTACATCGAGAGAAAACCACGAATTTTGTTTTATCAGCGTTAAGAGCTAGGTTATTTGACTCAAGCCACAATAGAAGATGGTTGAAAGCTTTTTCCAAAACAAGTTCACATCTTTCCCTGATACAGTACATGCAGTGTCATCCGCAAATTGCAAGTTTAAACCAAATATTTTCATTGAATTATTCAGGTCGTTAACATAAATTAAAAAAAGTAAGGGACCAAGTATTGAGCCTTGCGGGACTCCAGCAGTATTAGATTGTCGAGTCATTTCGGATGAAACATCAACTCCATCAACATTCTGAGAACGGTCCTTAATATAAGATGCTATTAGGGATTTAGCTGGCCCTCTTATACCGTAATGATCCAACTTATGCAGTAAAATATCACGAGATATCGTATCAAACGCTTTTTTAATGTCAAGAAAAATAGAAGCTGGAATTTCTCCACGGTCAAGAATGTCATGGACATACTGTGTTAGTAAGAGGACCGCATGATCGGTAGAATGACATTTGCGAAATCCGAACTGTAGCTGGTTTATCATTTCAAAATGTTCTAAAAACGCACTATTCTATTATACAGACAACGTTCAATAATTTTAGAAAAAGCCGACAGAATTGATATTGGCCGATAATTTGATGGATTTTTTCTCTCTCCTCCTTTATGAAGAGCCAATATTCTTGAATCTTTTAATGACGAAGGAAACTTCCCGTTTTTAAATACCAGGTTTATTATGTGACACAAAATGCGTGAGATTTGGGGGAAGATTTCTTTTAACAGAAATGTCGATGATCCATCAATACCCTCAGACTGACCATTTTTCAAAAGAGTAACTACATTCTTTAGTTCTTGTTCAGATACCGGTGTTAAAAATATTGTCTTATCATGTGATGGCGGAAGGAATTTTCTAAAATCATCTTTATTCTGACGACTTGACCTCGATGAAGCAACAGACTCAGCAGTTTTTTCACCTATTTTAGCAAAATGCCGGTTCAGGGCATCTGCTATTTCCTTCTTATTAGTAAGAGGTACTTGATTTTCAGGTATGCACATTTCATCTGGAAGACTTTGGTCCTTCCTTTTACCAAGGCATTCGTTAATCAGTGACCAAGTCTTTTTTGGAGACAAACAAACTTTATCAAACTCTCGTTTATAATAATTGCTTTTTTCCGAACGAAGAATTTTTGACAGTTGATTTTTGTACCTTTTAAATTCAGATGTATTCTCATCAGACGGACAGTTAAGTTGCCTCCTGAATAACTGGTTTTTATACTTAATAGATCGTAGTATCCCTTCCGTTATCCACGGCTTATTTGGGGATTGATAACGTCTCAAGCTAATCTTTTTCACCGGGTATGTTACATCTAATATGTCCTTAAACTGCTTTAAAAATAAATCCATCGCGTGGTTGACATCCTCCGATTCCAAAGGATCATTATCATCCATAGTACTTAATCTTTCTTTTAGTAGCCGTAGGATATTTCTATTAAATATCCGTGACTTTTTGGAAAGTTTTTTATTCAGTTTCAGCTCACATTTTAATTCAGATAACAACATGAAATGATCAGACGAGTCAACCAATACTACCCTTATTAGATTTGGCTCAAAATTCGTCAGAATATTGTCAATAAGCGATGCCGACGTTGCAGTTATTCTTGTAGGTATGTTACAAAGTGGTAATAAACCATGCGACAGGCACATCGACAGAAAATCAATCGCATTTTTGCTAAGTCTACATTCATTATCTTTTGTCTGATTTGCATCATAAATCAAATTGATGTTGAAGTCTCCCATCAAAATTACCCTTTTGTACTTGCATGATATTAGCTTTATGAGAGTATTAAGTGACGACGAAAAATAAGAAGGTGAGACATGAGGGGGCTTATAACTAACGCAACACGCAACATTATCATTATGTATTTTCAGTTGTAAAATTAAAAATTCAAAATTTATTTCCTCGTATAAATCATCAAAATCTGTTATTATACGCGAATGAATATCTTGGCGTACATAAAACCCGAGTCCTCCTTTATTTTTTGAGACTCGCGACTTTTCAATGAAATTGTAACGTAACTTCTTCCTTCATAACACGTTGTTTTTTCTTCATTCCTCAGCTTGACGACTTGGCAAGGGTGGAATAGACAATCCACACCCTGAAGAACCAATCTTTAGGTTATTTCCAAGGGGTTGCCC
This sequence comes from Branchinecta lindahli, assembly GCA_023053555.1. Lineage (NCBI taxonomy): Eukaryota > Metazoa > Arthropoda > Branchiopoda > Anostraca > Branchinectidae > Branchinecta > Branchinecta lindahli. The sequence goes on from JAKZAO010000015.1 coordinate 249,958, forward strand.
ACTCGCTATCTTAGTGCACAGCAAGTGCCCGCTGCGGTGCTTTGCCACATGTTAGAACATCAAAATCAGCATGTTAGAAGCGGGGATTGCCTAATTTATGGCCGGCACCACTGGCTTCAGCCGGTGCCAGCGAAGGTTTTAGTCAGGTGCCGGGACCAACTCACCCCTCGCCAATTTTTTTGTAACTATAAAGGTCAGCTGTCTTAATGATAAGAATGAAAAGACAGAGCTGATTGTGCCGTCCAAATGGCCTGCTAATGCATAGCATAGTGTCCTATCCGGTGACAGGATTTGATGGTTTTCATCTGATTCCGACCGAGATCCGACAAAGCATAAATCATATAGGCTATTTTGTCTCTGAAGTTTCTGTGTTCGACATTGTTCTGACGGAGTTCTTTGAAATTACAAGAGCTACGAGCTCATATGGCCCTTGTTACGAGTAGGTGATGCAAGAAAGTAGATAAGAACGTCACAAAATACGCCCCCACACCCCCCTAGGTTCGAACCTAGAAGTAGGATATCTAGTTTCACTCGAGTCTGAGCATTATATTACGGATCACCCTTCCCTCCACTCCCCCCACGATGGTTGGATCGGAGAAAAGACTTCTCAAGTCAGTCTGTTTGGGTCCTAATATGCTCTCCCAAAAGTCACCAGATCCGGCCCGGAATTGAATTGGGTCGTCAGAGACACGGGGTCTTTCCAAATATCAAGTTTCATTAAGATCCGATCACCCGTTCGAAAGTTATACATACCTCAAGTTTCTGGATTCCCCATCCCTCCACTCCCCCGCAGATGGTCGGATCGGGGAATTGACTTTTTGTAAGTAAATCTGGCTGGGCCCTTGTTACGTGTGCCAAGTCTCATCGTCTTAGCTTTTGCGGAAGTACATCAACTAGCAAAACCTGGACCGATAGACCGACGGACGGACAGAAATGGCGATCGCTATACATAGAAATTGCGATCGCCGAAGGTCAAGTGCCATAATAATAACTTTTTCCAATCTCAGCTCACACATTTTATTGCAGTAGGTACTAATTTGTTACCAGTTTCCGTCTTATCAGGCTTATGAGAATGACCGAGTAGGTGGTTTATCACCACCTTATCGAGTGTACAAATACGGTGGGTGGGGGTGGGGGAGGGTGTTGGGGGACTTTCGACTTATCTGGTAAAACGTCTCCTGTTACTTTTTACTCATTTCACATAGACTTAGTGTATGCGAAGTTAGCGGTGGCCAGTATGTCACTAATTCCAGTCATGATGGTAGGGAGGGGGGGGGTATGATACCCCCCCCCTCCAAAGAATCTTCTATTGTTTGTTGACGTCAAAAAGTCACGGAAGAAAACTGACCCCCGCCCCCTCCCCCCCAAACAAATAAAAAATAAATAATAAACAGACACGCAATCTTGTTACTATATGACCGCGTTTTGGCGACATAAATCTATAGGCTATTTCATTTCAGCGATACACTCGGCATTAAAAATTTGAAAATAACGCACACGCATAAAGTTCCAATTCAACTAAGTGTTGGGACCGTGACAAGGCCTTGCTCCGCTCAGCTACTTTCCAATTATTTGTGTAACAGACGGACGGACGGACAGACGGACAACCTTTACGAAGTCATAGGTATCCCTCAACTTACGTTTTGGGATCCCAAAAAGTAATTAGTGCAAGACAATTACAGCAGCTCGTAATGTGTTCATGACGTCAAGGATCCTGACTTTTTGGTGTCAGGGCTGGAACACATTTTTCTTTTTCGACAAAATATCGTGCCACGGGCTAATCGGACCAATCACGTCAGAGATCGTAGTTAGCCTACCACGCTAACTACGCTCCCGAGCGTCGTGAGCAAATAGTTACTATTTTAAGAAGGTTAGAACGGCCAGCGTCACGAGGTTAGAACGAAAATAGTAACTAATAGTTACTATTGTTAGAAAGGTGGAACACGCTCACAGTAGGATATTCGCAGTCCGACGCGGATTTCCTCCTTGGCTCCGAAATTTGGAGCGTGTTCCACCCCTCTACCAATAGTAACTATTAGTTACTATTTCCGTTCCAGCCTCACGAAAAGTTACTACGCTGACCGTTCCAACCTTCTCAAAATAGTAACTATTTGCTTACCACAGTCGGGAGCGTAGTAACTAAGGATCTCTGCAACGTGATTGGTCCGATCAGCCCGTGGCCTGATATTTGACCGAAAAAAGAAAAAAAGCGTTCCAGCCTTGACGCAAAGAAGCGTAGTAACTACGGTGACTAGCGTAGTAACTACGGTAAGTAGGGTGGAACACGCTCTTGGACGCTTCGCATCAGGTTTCCCTATAGCGAGGCGAATTTCTGTTGAATTTTTTCGGGTGTAGTTTCGCTTTAGTATCACTGCAGTTTGACGTACTTTGTTAAGGTTATGAAACTACAGTATCTGGAATGCACAAATAAAAAGGTACGAAGCCAGCACGGAGGAAAAAGTTTTGGACGAACTAAAGGCGGCTTCACACTGACTTAAGACCCCTTTCACACTGGAGTACTCAGGCCTCTTAAGTGTAATTTATGCGTCTAAAGTCGCACTTAACGTAAGATATCTCAATTAACTTTAGTATTTTTCAAAGTTGAAAATTTTTACTTACTTTTTTTACACTCAAAGTTAAGTGCACTTAAGGAAAAGAGGAGAAAAGTACAGTGTGTGATGTGATGATGAAAAGGGTGAAAATCTAGGAAGAAATGAAGAAAATTTACTTAGCTTCAGCTTCTTGGTGTGAAAGGCCTAAGTACAGTGTAAATTTTCTTCTCTTGAATTGAATTTTCTTCTCTTCTTTGAATTTTCTTCTCTTCTTTGTATGTTGCCCGAGCATTTGTTGAGTCCCTCTCTGCCGGGTAACTTCCTGATATTTAGTTATTTTGTTTTGTTGTAAATAATAAAACCTTGAACCTTGAACCTTGAGAGGCTTACTTAACTTAACGTAACTTTTGCTACTTAACTTTAGTTCTTAAGTGGCAATGTGAAGCCGCCTTAAGAAAACAAGAGTGAAACTCCACGGAAACTACATCCAATAAAACTTGACTTTCGCATGCTAAATCGTATCTGACTGTGTGTACTACCCGTGTGATCTTTACGGCTGGCTGGGCAGATTCTCTTGCGCTGTGGCGTCATTTCAGTAAACCTTAGGGTTGAGGCCATAGATCAATCTTCGGTCCCATTCCCAGGTTTATCACACAGACTCAAAATTATAGTACTCTCTTTGGGGTAAATTTGAAGTAGTTTTAGATTACAAAAATACCTGAAATGTTATAGTTACCGTAGTTACCCTTACCCCCCCCCCAATGGTACCCTGCTCTTCCCTGATTAAAGCAAACCTGACTTTAGGTTCCCTTACTGGAATACATTCACCCCAAAGTAAGTTGTGTTCTATCCTGTCCAACTGGACGGTAAATCATAACGGCCAACCGAAGGTTGTCTAACCCTTGAGATAAGATCTGCTCCGTTCTCGATTTTTGTAAATACTGAGTTTTCGCTTTCGTTTCCGTCGTTGGAACCCATTCGGGAAAGGCGAGAGCGCTTTAAGCGCAGCCCTAATGTAGCTCAGTAGATGATTTATTCAGTGTAAATTCCGGCAGTGTGTGTTGTTTTCTTTTTACGTTTCTTGCGTTCTTTCAATTGTTTTTGTTTCTAGTAATGTTATTTTTTCCTTTCTTTCTTTGTTCTTTTTCTTCTCCTTTATTTAATTACTCCGTCTTTTTGATAAATCTATTATATTATATTATTAGCTTAGATACAAATAAAAGCGGACAGCAGTTAAAGAAAGGTCAGGCTGTGTTCCAAACTTCGAGGCAACCGAAGTGAACACACAAACTTGACAGAAGACCTGCTCCAGCAATTCCTTGTCCTCTAACAGTGAATCACGAGGCCTACGCTCGTTTGCATTCCGCCAGTTCGCTGCTTCTTACCCAATCATCTGAATTCAAAAATTCCCAGTTTGCGACTCTGACTCAGTTGTCTCCTTGTCACGATACAAAGGCGTGATGTAGCTTGCGACTCAGGAAGTTACTTGTACCGTCGTTCCTACCCTACGGCGGTACTGTAAGGGGTTTCAAGCTCGAGGAGTGCTGCTCGTTTGTTGTTACGTGGATGGGAAACGAACAAAAATCAGAATTATTTCGGGTTTATTTGTCATGGCTAAGGGAGTTAGTTGGAAGCAAATTTTTTGGCAAGTGTGACGTCGGACTACAGTTTTTCTGGGAACCACACTCGATGGGAATGATTATTATGGACATAAATGTACCTTTTCTTTGGTCAAAGTTTAAACACCAGCCAACATTATCGACAAACAACAGAAATCGAATTGACCCTTATTGGAGAAATCCATCTTTCTGGAGTACGATACGATCCGATACTTGATTTTACCACGAGCTTTCACAGCATTTGGTTGCCGAACTTTTCGCTTTTGTCAGGTAAAGTGAATCATAGCATTTAATGGGCTGATGGGCACACCTTTTCATCTTGAAAATATGGCAGATTGTTAAGCAGAAATCATTTAGCCTATGAATCAATAAATACATTTTTTTTAATAACGGACTGTGCCAATTATTTAGCTTTGTGCTCTTATTGTTTATTCAAATACCAGCCAAATGTTTTTCTCCTCTGAGGTAGTTTGAGAGCGTCTTGCCGTGTAGTTAAGGACGACGCCACTAGATCACCGCAAGACAAGCCCTTTTAGTTTTTAGTCGACTTTCAGAATAAATAGACGAAAGTGGCAACGCATAAAAAAAATATTTCTGATTCATATTTTTATTAATAGTAATACAATAATAATAATAATAATGACGCTTGTTTATTCAGCCGAAAGGCCATATAGCATTAAAGGCATGAATCATCGCAGAAAATAAACTGTTTCACACCTTAAAAAGTAAACTTTCTGTCCTATATACAACCTTCCACGATAAAGTTGTTCTTCGTAGATTTCAGCGAGGATTTCAGGATACCGGGAAGCACTGCCAACCCCACCCCCAATAAATTTTACATCGAGTGCGAAAGCACTTGACACTCAAGGGGGAAGTGGGCCAAAGTCTCCTTCTGTATCTTGCAAAGAGGGCAAAGGTAGGTTAGTTGAGAGTGCGCATCTCCTCTATGGTTTACCTCAGCAGCTTCCTGTAATCCTGACGTAAGCGTATACTTCTGGGGGTAAATAGGATAGAAGTTGTTTGCGAAGTTTGGTGCCCGAATTCTGAGTTGTTTGTTGATTCACATCAGAGCTCTGAATATCGGTGACAATCATTCAGGCATGGTTAAAGGAGTAAAATCGGAAACATTCTGGCATTTGCCATGTCCAGATCACCTGAAAGATCGAAATTTTCTCTTCGAAACTCAGTAATTCGGAATTGGAATAATTATACTTCTAATTCTAATTTCTCTAATCTCACAGTCAATTAAAACAACCAAACGTAAACTTAAATTTATGTTGTTATATTGAGAGTTTGTTTGGTGATAAGTGAGTTGATGTTAGTTAATGCGGATTGCCTTCGGGAGGTTAAGTGTTTGTTCCCATTTAATCTGTTTTTGAAGATCCTGGACCTGGGGGATTGTGAATACTCGGTCTGGGATCTTTTCTTTGATTGAAATCACTTTTCCTCGGATCTTGTTATCTTTTTTTTTGTTTTTTATTGTTGGTTTCGCTGGACGTGTCAAAGGGTGGTGTTAGGGACCGGGTGCTGACGGGAGAACACACATATTTCCATTAGTATGAATGGCATATAGTGAATCATAAATGTTGTATTTAGTTGAAGAAATCTTTCCATCCCGAGCATTACGAATTTGTCTTCTCAGCCGGGCTCTGGACCTTTTGTTATTTAGTTTATCGTTAAAAAGAACCTAAAGCTGAACCTGAATCAAATGCAGATTTCAGCATATTCATGCGAATTTTGCATGCAGGATTTTACTTGGTTGTGTGTGCACTGAGTTCAACGAAGAACAAATATGCCAATAGAACCTCCGTCTTTGGTCCCATGCAGGGACTATGTATATCTATACAAGTGATGAGTGATGCCCTCATAAATGATGCCAGTCTACTTCCCTCTTAGCTGCTGCGCATAACAGAGGAAAAAGTGCAGGAAGCGCGCTGACCCGCTTTGCAGCGCGTCACACGTAACGTCACAATGAGATACAACTGACCGACTTTTACTATGGAAATCTCTCCTCCGGGGCTTGACTGCGATACAGTTGTGGATAATTGGATTAAAAATGGTTTGGCAAGTTATGGACTTGCGCTTGGTTCAGAACGGAGTTTTGATCTTTATATCGCATGCATTTGACAGGGAAGAATTGACCGACGATATACTTGCTATTGGATGTGACTTCTACAGAAAACAACAGATTGTTAACGCGAGAAAATGTTTACCCGATTTCGATGTTGCATTCAAACTGAGGGATGGGACCAAAGAGGAACTATTAACTGAACTAATTCAGGCCTTTGGATCTTTTTGGGAAGATGATCATACCGAAAATATCATCTTTTGCATCTTTGATATAAGCAAAGTGCCCTACTTTCAAATCACGCGTGGACCTTTCTAGCAGCCTTCAAGAGTTGGAGCGCAAACTCGAGGAAGTATTGCACGTATCATTGAACCTCTCAGAACTCCCCAACCAAGACCACTGCTAGTGCATCTGATACCAATCCACAAAAGTTATATTCAGTGGTTGCTGCAAACCCACCACAGGTTTCCGGTCCTAAAGAACAAGACGGAAGGTTTCGATGGGATCCCAAAAATTTAATATCTACTGTGTCCGAAAGTGATTGAGTTTACGAAGTCCATGAACTAGCATTGCGGAGTCCCTTGAAACTGATTTGACTCAAGCCTATTTGGACTTTGCTGTTCTTTTGTATTTCAGTTTACTCTGGTTACCTGTTGATTTATTTTTTATATTTTTTCCATAGCCTACTCCGTCTTTTTTGGCCTCGGCTAGTTGACGGGTTACAAATAAATCATAATAATAATATAGCTGTTTGTAGAGGTAACGAATTGTGATGTTCCGCGTAGCAAAGGAGCATCCGCTCCTTTGCATCAGGCAGGAAATAGGATCTATACGACTACGAATGGTCGTCGTATTACAAAGATAGGGAGACAGAGGTTCTGATGCTTATCTGTTTTTGGTTCAACTGACTCAACAACTGCGCAGTGTAAGAAATCTTACTGACGAAAGAGACGGTGAAAGGGTAATTCGTGACTCGGGCTCTAGATCTATTCATAGTCACAAGAGCCGCAACATCGGCATCGTAAAGAACACCTGAACAATGAAACGATACTTGAACACAACATGGAGAATTCATTTAAAGACATGGCCACGGAGAGCATTCTTCTCCTGAACGTGACGTTTTCGAAATAGGGATGTTCTTTTCTGGAGGTTTGCACATGCAGACTCCAAGACAAAAAGCGCAATTCATTCAAATCTTGTACAGCGTTGGCCGGATCGTATTGGAATTTCTTCTAGATATACGTTTGGGCTTAACTGGTTAAAAAATATTCCAGCAGAGGGGTTGATTGGATACATTTGTTCATTTCTAAAATTGTTCGGTACTGAAATAAGGACAGATGCAAAATGGAGCAAAAATCATAGCTTGGAAACACTATTTCGTATTTGGATTGGGTTTTCTGCAGGCAATGTTAACGGAAGTCATACAGATAGGGATGATACTTGGTACTCTTCATTCAGGTGTCCTTTAATGATGCAGACTGAAAACCAGGATCCATTTTCTAAACTTACAGAAACAACAAAATGGCGTCTGTCACCTTTGACAAAACTCAATATCTCCGTAGCGTTTCTTGCGACTTGGCTGAAATTTCTACCAGGCATGCAGGGTACAAGTGCGGATAGGGTATTACTAAAAACTCAATTTTGAGAAAAATGTCGCTTAAACTATCACCCTCTGGGAAAAAAACATCGACCTGATCGTCCCAGTACCACGAGCCGTTCATCTGTACTTTTACGCCTGGCTACCCACCATATAGTTATTTATTTAACTTAATCAACGGCCGACAAGGGCCATATAAACAAAAAAAAAATAAAACAAGACATTGGTAATCGTCACACACAATTATAGACGACGATCTGACTCGTTCCGTCCTTCATATCAGTATCGATCTCGATCGTTGACGTTGGACGGAAATCTCCGTTATCATATATAACAACTGGGATGTTATACTTCTTCCGTTCCTCGCGATCGAACATAACGTTTGAGTGGAGCTGCCAAACGCCGGATTGGGCTGTAAAAGATAATACAATTTGAGTAACAGGGTCGTTATGGCACATATTAAAGGTTAACTTCAGACATCGAGGTTGATATCGGTAAATAACATTGAGACGGCCATTGAAAATAACCTATCCGAGCCGAAGGCGAGTAGGTTATGAAAACTATCTACCGTGCCGAAGGTGCGGTTGATATTTTTAAATGGCCGTCGAGATTGTTATTCTGATATGAACCGAGATGGAGGTATGTTAACTATAATAACTTTTTCGAACATAATATTTTTCTAGGTAGGACTTCTCTTCTTTTGTTGTAATTTTTTGTTAATGGGGTAGGGAATTTTTATTTTAGTGAAGTAGCAACCCAAGCCTACTGTAGACCTACTAAAATGACTACTGTTGGAACCCAAGCACTTCAGTTTCTACCAACAGTCTTTTACTTTTTTGCGATTCAGATTCAGATTTTGCGGTCGGAATGCCTACTATAGATCTACTAAAATGACTACTCTAGGGGGTCGTGGAAGTAAAAGTAAGCAATAACAAAACAACGACACTCAAACAAAGACAATCAAGACACTCAAAAACAAGTGATCAATGCTGAATATCTAGCTTTTGGAAAGCAAGGGATAGTAGGCTGTTGTTTCAGTTGACGAGCTGTATTTTCAGTGGAATTCTGACTGCGACAAGGTATGACCTAGGGCATAGGCTGGTTATCTAAGAGAGTAAGATGTTCTGTCATTTTTTCAATGCTGAATAATTTGCTTTTGGAAAGCAAGGGATGGTAGGGTGTTGTTTCAGTTGATAAGCTGCATTTTCAGTGGAAATCTGATTGTGACAAGGTATGACCTAGGGACTAGGCTGGCTGTCTCAGAGATTAAGGTTTTCTGTCATTTTTCAACATTTTTTTTTTTATATAATTTTAATTTCTAATGACTTTTCACTAAAAGTATTGTTTTTAATTTATTTTTTGGAGGTTAGCTTCTACTTTTCAGTCTTTGAGGAAAAGTGCTCGGTGAATTCAGTGTTCAAGGAAAAGTGCTCGGTTAACATCTGCGGAGGCTGTTACGGCTTCGTATCAGCCTCTCTGAAGGATGATACGAGGTCGTAACAACCTCCATAAAAGTAATTGTCACAATATAACTTCCTGTGGGACATAGGAAAATATGCATTGCATACCTGTCAAGAAAAGTTATAAGACTGTTAACGGGATAAAAATACACCTCGGAAACAGATGAAATAAAACGATAGGATAAAACGTATGTTTAGAGCTGCCAAACGTCGGGTGGGCCTATAACGGATTACACAATTTGAGTAGCGAGGTCATTATAGCAAAGGTAGTACTGGTAGCGGGATAACCATAAACCTCGGGCCAGGAGAAATGCCTATTGCCTAAGGTATACAATGGATGATTTGGTATAAATAAATGACTGATTAATTGATTGAAAGCCTGGCGAAAAGCCTAGCCAAATCAATCAGTACGACACAATTATGAGTATGACAGAAAATAAAAAAAATAAAAGGATAGGACTGAGACATGCCTGTTAACTTCGAGTTTTGAAACAAAACTGAAAACTCAACACAAATAACATTATAATCATGATACCGTTACTAATCCAGTGCTTAAACTCACCTCCCAGGGTCTGAAGCCCGAGCATGACACTGTTATCTAGAAAAGATTACGAAATAATGAACATGCAATCCCTGTTAGATTTTTATTATTATTTTGTTTTATTTATCAGCTATACATCTTCAAATTCAATGTAGGCTATACCTTGCTTGCACAAAAACTTTCAACTCCCCTTTCCAGCAAAGACCGTGTCCCGACTAAAACAACATTTCCCGGGAATCGATATTTTCGTAAATCCCGAGAAAACGGTATCTCGCGAGCTGAACAACTAAATTCGTCATCCACACCCTCCCGAACATGACATGATCTTGTCCATATAAATAAACATATATCTGTATTTAAAAGCTCTAAAGCCATCCACAGAAATTCTTCAATCACAAAAACATACCAAGACATCCTCACTTTGTTCACAGTCAGAACTTAATAACACCTATAAACTTTCTACGAAACTAATCACTGTTTCAATCAAATTTCCAAAACAAACTATAGATCTAGGAGACGTAAACCTTAGGATACCTAGAAGTAGCTCATCCCCCCCAATTTGAAAAACAGTACCCCTTCTATTAGAGCCTCCCAAACCTCAGTCCAAATTACATTAAACGGTATCAAGCTAAATCCGAAAGCTTGTCCCGTGAAACCAGCCGTCTGATTTGAACCAGGTGGGTAAAACGAGAAGGAATTTTTTACATCGGTACTGTAATAACGGGGAGCTGTTACCTTTGTTAATCGCAAAGGACGTCCTTATGATGGATTCAGCTTTCTCATCAATTCTCGTATGGAACGGCGCTCCGTTCTTCTCGCCGTCGTTGTCCTCCGCCGTTAGGTTCGTTATGAGCATCGGCTTCTGATTCTCGTCTAACACAACTGTTTTCTGTGAAAAAAAAATATTGGTTTAAAACTTCACATGTTGTATGGAAATATGCAGTTAGTTAATACTGTACACTCATTATTATTATTATAGTTGAAGATTAGAAAGTTTTAGTTTGTAAATGTTTTATTTTTTTATTTGTGAAAGTGTAATGTTTTCCTTTGAACTCTGTCTTTTTTCTTCGTTGAAACGACGGGTGATAAATAAGTAAGTAGCAAAGAACAATAGTAGGCGAAGCTTTTCCGATTCTCTCTGAACAAGATGAACATTCTTAAAGTTTCCATGTTGCTCCTTAAGTGCTATTTCGATAAAAAAAATATGACGATTTCCCAAGTCTACAAAGGTGCATAGGTTTCCTTCCGGTTTGGTTTTGTTTTCAAGGTCTTGGTTGATACATGTAGTTTACATTGTTTTTCAATGGGCGGTGAACCCGGTTGCTAGTGAAGTTAGAGAGTAAACAGACTTAGCTGAGCATGTATATTTGTATTACATATGTTTCTGTAAGTTATTGTCGTAACAGTGGCAGGGAGAACTTATCAATCGACGGTAGTTATACGGCTAACCGAACAAACAGGGGGGGGGGGCATCAGGGCACGTTATATCATTTATTAAAAATTCAGGTAGGGTAATGAATGGAATAACAAAGACATATGCAACAATCTTAGAAGTTTGAACAGTTGACACATGGATGTGCATCGTTTAAGACAAGTATGTTGTGAGTTGTGACGCTACGGCAATTATATTATGTGTCCGGCCTCCGAGTTTGATAGAATCTGGGGCGACCAATACATCTTAGACATATTTAGGATCGTGTGATATTGCTCTATTGAAAACCGAAAATTATTGACAGGGGTAGCGTAGACAGGCAGCGAATGACTGGCATACACTGCCTGAAGTTTGACAACATTTAAGACATCGATCTGCACATTTTTACGAGAATTATATTATGATTACGTTATAGCGGAAGCCGATAACATTTACATATAATCCTGTTAGTCGTTAGACGCCGTAGCATAAATATTCTCGGCATTTGGCTTAACTTGGCTTAACCATCACCTCTAGAAAGCCTGCGATCATTAAGAAGCTCTACACTGCCCTTGTGAGACCCCACCTTAAGTATGGCATGATTGTTGCATCACCCCACCACAAAATGGAGGCCAAAGACTTGGAGGAAATACAAAGAAGAGCCACTAAGATGTCCCCGCAATTAAAGAATTTAGAATACCGGGTTGAGGGTACTGAAGCTTCCCAGCCTCTCATATCGACGTAAACGTGGCGACGTCCTGATGGTAAAAAAGTTGTTAGACTGCAACATTATCCCTGAGATTCGTGGTGGTGGCAACGCTGTTGTACACATCCTCGAAAAAGTTCGGTTTTGGAACAGTGATTTGTCCGATTTGAAACGAAGGTGCGAGGTGCAGTGATCGCTCGGTGAGGCCTTTTGGTCCCTCCGAAAGCTGTGTAGTTTTTTTTTTAAGTTTCAGTGAGCGAAAGTGGTGTTATGTGTTTGTGTCAAAATTTTAAAAATATGCGCAGTGTTGCCGGGTGTTAGAAATTAATTTCGACAGCAGGCGCCAAGAAGGGAAAAAAAAATTGTGTTTTAGTGTTTTTGATTTTTGAGTTTCAGTGTTTTTGATCGTTGAGTGTAGTGTGATCGAGTATAGGAGAAAATTTAGTGAAAATGTCTACGGTACGATTCGATTTCAGCGCTATTCCGGAAGAACATTTAGGCGAACTAACTGACGATTCAATTTCAGCGCTATTCCGGAAGAACATTTAGGCGAACTAACTGATCTCGAAGTGCACAGATTTCTAAGAAATCTAAATCTGAACTTGTCAAATGTGAGAGCAATTGACGGAGACGATCTTCGGAAGTTTGGGTATGTGTGGGTGACTCTTAAAAGAGTCCTGTTTTAGCGGAAGAGCTCATACAAAAGATAAAAAAACGGAGAGGAAGATTCGGGTGGAAGGTGGTTTCTACCCCGTTTTTGTAGACAAGAACGGGAAGAGGCCGACCGTAGTGCATCTAAGAAGGATACCAGGAGAAGCTAGCGAAGAAGAAATAAGAAGCGCTCTTGGTCCTTTCGGACAAGTGGTTAACGTCCGTCGGAAATCATTTGAAGGAGAAGGATATATATCCGTTTTTACGGGTCGGGGTACGGCTTTGATGTACCTAGAGTCGAATGTTCCGCCAGCAGTGAAAGTGGGAAAGGAGGAGAAAATGTTTGTTTTCTATGAAAACCAACCTAAACTATGCTACATTTGTCACTTGGGAGACCATGAAGCGCTTTTGTGCCCAAAGAGAAAGGGGCAAAACAATCGGAGCGGACCAGCATGGGGAGGGATCGGATCAGCAGCAACACCAATGGTAACACAGTCAGGAGCAACAGGGAGCAGAGCAATAGAGAATATAGAAGAAGTGAGTGGGGATACTGGTGTGAATGAAAGAAGGGCAATAGGAAATCTAACTCCTGCCGAAGCGGTAGGAAAGGTGGTTGAGGCACTAGAGGCATTTGCGCGAAAAGATGGGAGTATTGAAACAGTGGAAAAAAAAGGACGGGAGTGTCAAGAAAGATAGGGCAAAGGAGACACAGGGTGCCGAGGCAAGGAATGAAGAGCGGACAGGAACAATGAAGAAAGAAGAGAACGAACGCGGAGGAAAAGGAAAGGAAGGAATGAACAGAATTCCAGGGATTAAACCGATCACAGCAGGGAAGGAAAAAAGTTAAGGACAACGTGAACAAATGAAAGGGACGCCCAAAGGGAGCGCAATTTAAGTAATTCGTCAATATTATCGGACCACGGAAGTGAAAAAAGGAAAAAAAACTGAACACTTTTGAGAAACGCAAGAAATAGCACTGGGGACATTGAACGTCAATGGAGTGAAACAGAAGAAAAGACAGTAGCAATTGGTAGAATTTATTACAGCGAATAAACTGGATATTTTAGGCCTACAAGAGGAGGATGTGTCCCTTTATCGAGGAAGCAGGGTATAAGTTTTTGAGCGGTGGGATAAATCCCGACACCGGTTTTGCGTACCATAAGGAGATCAAAATTGATGAAAGGAGTCTACGTTTCGAAGAGAACGGAGAAGTTAGTAGTGTTGTGTGGGAGGAAAAGACAATAGTAAATGTTCATATGCCTTCCGGCGCGAATAATTTCAGACGAAGGGAAGACGTGATACAAAGAGTGTTACCGAAATAGCTAAATGGTCGAGAAACAATATTAGTAGGAGATTTTAACTGTATAGAGGAGGAGAAAAGATGTTAAAGGTGTGTGGAAAGAGAAAGGAGTAAAAAATAGCTATACACGGGTTGGAAGAACGGGAGCTAGCAGGATAGACAGGATTTATTGTACAGGAAAAACTATGGATGAAATTTGTGAAGTGAAAAATGTGGTTGCGCCTTTTTCGGATCACAGTGCCGTGATAATGAAACTTCCGGCACAGTCACCATATGGTAAACAAACTGGTTGTAAAAGAAAATATTGGCCAATGGACCCAAATTTTTTGAAGAGACCGGGGATCAAGGAAAGGGTAAGAAATAAAGTAGTGGAACTGTTGAACACTTACGAGGAGAGATGCTCGCCAGGGATATATTGGGTGCAGTTTAAGAAAAAGATAGCGGAGTACATAAAAAATATGGATGAAGAGGAGGAAAAAAAACAGAGAGCCCATAAAAGGCATCTGTACCGCGTTCTTAACGACCTAAAACATGAACTGGATCGGAACGAAGGTGTTTGGCCGGAATACAGTGAAATAAAACGAGAAATAAAGGTAATAGAATGCGAGGAATATGAGATTGAAGAAGTGAAGAAAGTGAGCAGAATTGAAGAAGTGGATGAGCTAGAACAATTAACGCTGGCAGCAAAGGTAAAAGCGAAAAGAAACCGTGATACAAATTGTATAGCTAGTGTGAAGGATAAGGAAGGAAAGGTGGAGACAAAAACGGAGCAAATCCTTAAATTAGTGCAAAATTATTTTGAAACAGTTTATCGAGACCAGGAAGGTTTACAAGAAGGATCTGAGTTTTTGAGTGAATACCACGTAAAGAAAAGGGTTACAGAAGAAGAAAACGAGAGTCTGAGAATGAGGATAAGTCAAGAAAAAATCCGGAAAGTGCTGATGGACCTAAAAAATGGGAAGTCGCCGGGAATTGACGGATTAGGGTATTCTTTTTATAAATCTTTTTGGGAAGAAATTAAGAATTTTTTCACATTGGTAGCGAATGAGTTTGTGGAGAAAGGATACCCGGGGTGTGAGATAGGGGTGATTTCCCTACTTTATAAAGACGGGGAAAGAAGTGACCTAAAGAATTAGAGACCATTGAAGCTCCAAAGAATTGGAGCTATGTTGTGATTATAGAATTGTAATGAAGGTGGTGGCCAGAAGAATGTCAAAAGTTGTGAATGGTTTGGTTTACGATTACCAGTTCGGTGCGTTGGAAGGGCAAAAAGCTCAGCATGTTCTTAGCGTGATTCGTGACTTGATAATGAGAAGATACGAACTTTTGAGAGAAAATTGTCTGGAATGGAAATATCTGCTAATAATTAGTGTAAATATAGTGAAGGCATATGATGCAGTGGTTCGGCTTTTATTGTGGAAGGTAATGGGAGAGAAGTTTGGGTTTGATCAAGAAGTTGTAAATATGTTTAAGAATATGTACCGTAGAGCGACAGTTGCAGTGAACGTAAATGGATTTTTAACAGAAAAAATTGAGATGGAAAAAGCATTACGACAGGGGGATCCAGCATCCCCAGTGCTGTTTGAGTTTTACATAGACCCACTTTTTAGATATGTGCAAGAAAGGATCGAAGGACTTCCAATAACTCGCCAAATGAGATTAAAATCATTAGCGTTTGTTGACGACGGAAACTTTATAACGGGAGGAAAAGATGATGTGAAGGCAGTTGTCAAGGGTTTGGAATGGTTCGAAAAAAAATTTTACGTGAAAGTTCATCGCGGAAAAAGTAAGATGTTAAAGTTGAGTAATGAGAGCGACAATAGTGAAATGGAAAATGAAGTTTGGTTGGAATGCCAAGAACGAGTGAAAATTTTAGGAATCGATTTTGAAAACGTTCTGGAAGAGAAGAAAATATGGGAAGAAAAAGTGCGAAGGATTGAGGGTATGTTGAGCGGAAAGAACAACAGTGTACGAACGGTATTCGAAAAGGTAAAGTACGTGAATATGATGTGTCTGCCAGTTTTATTCTACGCTGCCCCAGTGTTCACTCTCGAAGAACAGTTTGCAAAACGGGTGGAAAGAAGTATATGGAGGTTCGTTTGGAAAGGAAAATTAGAGAAACTGAATATGAAGACGCTTTATGTGGAAAAGGAAAAGGGAGGTTTAGGGGTGATTGATTTCAGAAAGGTGACTAAATCTTTGTTTATCAGGAGCTTGTGTGAGGTTTCTAGCAAAAGAAGGACCATCGTCAACTCTACTAAAAGAGTTGCTTCTCCCAATTTTAAATGAAAAAAATGTAGCAAAACACCAGGAGATGGTGCTGAAAGTCTCATTACAGCTGCAGTGGGCAACCAAATCCCTGTTAAAGCTAAAAGAAGAAGGTATTTTCAGGGAAAATTTAAAGAAAAATGAGGTAAAAAAATCATCAGTGATTATTTAAATGAGCAAACGGAAGACCCAAGGTTCCATGCCCAACAAATAGAACGATATATCTAATATGGGTTCCGGCTAAAAAAAAACCGGCGAAACCCCCCCGGACAAAACCCCCCTGCAAAACCCCCCCGGTAACAAAAACCCCCCGGCGAACCCCCCCCGGCGAACCTCCCCGGTACCAAAACCCCCCCGGCGAAAACCCCCCGGTACCAAACCCCCCCGACCAAACCCCCCCCGGTACCCCCTCCCGCCCGACCAACCCCCCCCCGGCGAACCCCCCCCCCCACCCCGATAAATAAAAAAGACGATCCCAAAAGAATCTAATAGTACCAAATAATCTCTACGAAACGGATAGTAAAAGGGATTCGCTGGGGTACCCGGATTAGCATATGTATGATGGTGACAGAATAATTGCTGAAGTGAACGAACACACGCATTCACCTGAAGTTGTTCAAGTCAAAACCCGTCCAAATCAGTGTAAGGACCCCGCCCCCCCAGCACATCCTTTACCAATTCCTTCCCCTTCTTGGCGAGGAAGCTGCAGTTAGGATGCCACTCATTCGTTCAATGCGAAGGGCCATCAGGCGCTTTAAACAGCCAGCCAATTCCCCTCTCCTCTTGCCTGATTCCCGTTCCTCTTTAGTAATCCCTGATTCATACCTGTTGTGGCTCAGTTGCCACACCAGGCTATCCACAAGGTCTCAGCGACCCTCCTTAAGACCTAGCCTTATCAACCACCCTTGAAACCATATCAATGCCAGAAACTCCAAGATGGGCTGACGTTTCTACTGAACAACAGTGGCGTTGATGATGATAATCGCATGCTTGTGTTTGGGACAGAGCGTAGCCTGAAACTACTTGGGTTGTACCGTCACTGGTTTTGTGATGGCACTTTCAATATAGTTTCAGAGTTATTCTACCAGCTTTCCACCATACAAGTGCTTGTCAATATTAAAACAGTCCCATGCTTGTTTGTCAGACCAAGACACCTGAGTTTGACTAAGATCACGGCAAGTCAAGTTAAATGTTTTGGATTCGTCTTAAATGTAAAGCTTTGGTTGGGGGTTTCGCCGGGGGGGGGTTGGTACCGGGGGGGGGGGTTGGTCGGGGGGTTTGGTACCAGGGGGGGTTTGGTCGGGGGGGTTTGGTACGGGGGGGGGGTTCGCCGGGGGGGGGGGGGGGTAACGGGGGGTTTTTAGCCGGGGGGTTTGGCGGGGGGTTGTCCGGGGGGGTTCGCCGGGGGTTTTTCGTCTAGACCCAAGTAGATTAAAAAAAAAAATGTAAAAGGTAGCCCAATGTAAAAAATTTAAGAGGGGATTTAAGTAGCAGTCGAAAATTAATTTGTTTGTTTGGTAATGAGTGTTAAAAGAAGAAATTTTGATAGATATGTAATTGTAAGTAAATAATTTCATTTTATTGTATTTGAAGTTTGTAAAAATACAATCAAATGAAATTGGAGGATTTTATTTTTGTTTCATTTTTCTTTTTTAAATTTTTTTAAGTTTTAAATTAGTTTTTGTTTAAGTTTTGAGTTTAGGTTTAAATTGAGTTTTTGTTTTTTGGAGAATAATTTTTGAGATTTTTTGGGGGGGAGGAAAGAGCCACCACAAAATAGATTCCCTTTGGAGGGAGGGCATCTATTGGCGTGGGAAGAGCGAGGATATTTTGGAAAAAGAAAAGGTTTTGGTGGGATTCTCCAAAATGAAAATTCTTAATTTTTGACTGCTAAAAATGAATAGAAATTGGGTAAAAAATTCATGAAAAAATAAGATTTTAATATTGTATACAATTTTGAAAAGTAGCGTTAGAGGATAGTGTAGGTGACGCTAATTAGAAAGGCCGGTCTTATTAGTATTTGAATTTTTTTGTGGTGTTTTTTAGACCGTTGGAGTCACCGAGGGAAAGTGGAGGCGTAGTCACCAGACCAATTCGTTTTGGGCTGGAAGAAATGAAAAAAAACTTCGTGGCTTTAAAGAGTTAAAAAAAAAAAAAAAAAAAATCCCTGAGTTATTCAAGAGCTCCCACAAAGTCAACGAAAGGCCATTCCAAGAAGCTCCAACTGACCAGCTGTAAACGACGCGAGCGGCAGTTTTTTCGCTGTACGGAGTGTACCACTCTGGAACAGCCTTTCCAAAAGAACCATCAAAGCTGCTACCCTGGATGGCTTCAAGAAAGGCGTGGACGAGGACTGGCGAAATGCTGAATGTCGGCTGAACTGGCATGCAACTCAGCTGCCAACCTAGGAAACAACATCTGCCAACCTAGGAATGTCGGCTACACTGGAGTGCCAGTGAGTAACAACAACCATCTAACAACCAAGCCGCCAACCAGCGAGAAACTCTACAGGAGGATCACACCACCTTATCTCGCTGGAAGTGCAATTTAAGGTAACGTTTACCGCAACGATGCGCATCCATTTGTTAAACGTTATCAAACTTCTGATTTTTTTTTTCTGGCTGAATCGCACAGTGTCTCAAAGTCTGGACTCGAAAATTTTGGGACGATCAATACATCTCAGATATTTTAACTGAAAGACGTTCCCAATATCAGAGAACAAAGTACCATTTGAAGACGACCATTAGAACACCGACGCTACTAAAATATAAATTACGCTACATTATATAGGTGCTGGATCCTGCAAGTTTAACCTACTAGCATGCCATATAGACATGTAGCAAAAATAGCAAGACCAGGGCCGATAAACTGTTATCACACGGGTATGTGAAGAAGTTTACTGTCCTTCTTGAGACAAAAACCACACCCGGGCCAGTCGTGCTTTGCCCTCTGCCGGGAATATTTGATAATTTGCGTTGGTACAATTAGTGAAAAGAATAAATGAACCTGAACAAAAGACTGCATGGCATGAAAAAATAGTGCCATACCTAAACTGAGGAAGACACGGTCGAGTTTATGAAAAGTTTAACCGAAAAGTCGCAACTTATTTGTGTATCATTTAATTGAACACACTGAATTATTGTGTTGCGAGAGCAACACTTTGGTTTTGTCCCGTTTTTTTTTTTTTTTCCTATTTCGCCGATTTCAGC
The DNA here is from genome assembly GCA_023053555.1 of Branchinecta lindahli. Classification (NCBI taxonomy): domain Eukaryota; kingdom Metazoa; phylum Arthropoda; class Branchiopoda; order Anostraca; family Branchinectidae; genus Branchinecta; species Branchinecta lindahli. Next base: position 269,340 of record JAKZAO010000015.1, read on the forward strand.
TGTTTCCTGGAAACTGTTAATGGTCTAACCTGTGCGGTTTTTACGGATAGTGTGGACCTCTGGCCGGATTGATGAATATGACATTACATTTTGGAAAGCTCCGTAGAACTCTTGCCTGGGGCCAAAAAGGATGGTTTTTGCTAGTCCTCGAGCCAGAGCCTGTGGTGTGCGAAGTGAAGTGGAGTTGTATAGCCTATGGCAGAGAGGAGTATCTGAAGTTGTGCCGCCAAGCTTTCGTTTCATCAAACCATGTTTCTGCTTTCGAGTGGAAAGCTCCGTTCTAGCAGGCAAGCAGGCCAGTTTCAAATTGAAGATGGACTAAAATCTATAAGTGCGAAATATGTGCGGCAGTTCCCCGGCCCCATAGCCAATATACCTTGTTTGAGTGACCAATAGAAAAATTTACAGAAACAAAAAAGTGGCATTTTCCCACGGGTCCGACAGTGTTGCCATCTATTGTTTCTACACATTTCTGTTCGTGATTTCTGCTCACTTTATCATTCCATTTCTTAAGCTTGGGATTGAGGAAGAGAATTGGTATCAGACATGCCTCTTAAACTTTAAAAGTTCTCTCATTGCTAAAGATATTAGAGCTTGTCCTTTGCTCCTTTCTAAGTGGTGATATTAGAAAGTTGGCCTACGGCAAAAAAGTCAACTTTTGAACTAATACAGATAGAATTTTTTTTTCAACGGCAATCGATAGACCTTGATGAGCTGATCAAAGCATATGACATCCGTTTTTAGTGGAGTGTTCCTTGGAACAATCCACTCTTGCGAGCGCTGTAGCAGCTTTCTGTTTTCGGTTTTCGGTTTCCGGTTTTCGGTTTTCGGTTTTCACCATATTTTGTGGAGCTCAGAACTCGTGAACCAGTGCAAGTATCAAGCTCAAACTTGGTACACTTGTGGGTACTGGGGCCTAGTTGTGCCTTTTGGGGTCTCACCCCCCACACCCACCCGGTTCAGGGGCAAATGGGCCAAGATTGCCCAGTGAATAATGTTCATAACTTGACTAGAGTTGGACGTAAGACAGTGAAATGCCTTGTACTTGTAGATCCTAGGGCTGGGAAATTACTTTTAAAGTTGCACCTTCCCCACCCATCCCGTTCATGGGCAACTGGGCCCAAATTGCCCAGGAGTAGAGTTCGTTACCCGTGACAGGAAGCAACAGGTATCAAGTTGAAACGTGGTAGGTTTGTGAGCATTGGTGTCTCTCTTTCCTTTAAGGGGGTCCCAAACCCCACCCCCACTTGGTTCAGGAGCAATTGGGCCCAGATTGCCCATTGAGTGGAGTTCATAACCTGTGAGCAGCGGCAGATATCAAGTTGAAACTTGGTATAACTGTTAGCATTGGTGCCTAGTTGCACTTTGTAGCCCTCCCCCCGCCCCCGCATCAACTAGGGTCAGGGGCAATTGGGCCCAGATTTCCCATTGAGTGGAGTTCATAACCTGTGAGCAAAGACAGATATCAAGTTGAAACTTGGTATAACTGTCATCGTTGGAGTCTAGTAATACTTTGTAGGGATCCCACCTCCGCATCCACCAGATTCACGGGCAAAAACGTATGTATCGACGCTTATATCTTCAGTGAACAATTGGAAACTGGACTGTTTTGACATACGATCGGTGATTTTGCGTTGTTAATGAGATGTGACGAAGGGGGTCGAGGCTGCTATGATTCGGTTTATTACACTTGTTATTACCTTGCTAATGGAAAAGAGGTTTAAAGAGTCGGGCTGGCTAGCAAGGCAAGAACTCGATCTGTTTTAGCAAGGTGTTCAAGATTTCTTTGGATTTATACTTGCGGTTTCATGACATTTAAAGCTTTTAAAGTGGGATGATTTCAAATTAGGTTATCGGGGATGTGAAATGTCTTGGTTCTAACGCTGTTTGTATATAAGATATGATAAACATTTTACTTTCACACTCCACGTCTGAGCGCTTGCGCACTTGTTTGGTACAAAAATTCCTTCATGGATACAACAGTTTGAAAGTTTAGAGGGGTTGACAACTTCAGTAGTAGGTTACACACTGAAACCAAAAATGGGCCGATCCGAATTGTGAGACATGTAGGGGACTTGTAAGCAACAACAGGCTGTTAGACCATAATCATCTTCGGCAATGAGGGGTTAGCAATTTTAGCTACTTGGTGTACGTACAATTTGTTTCCTGTACTTTATATGGTAGGAACAATTTGGTACCACGTCTATCATGGAGAGATAGGCTTGTGAGTAATGCCCGGGCCACATTCAGTCACATCTGTACGCAATTTGGTTCGCTAATTTGGTTATTACCCACTCTCACTTTTCATCCTGGTCACACCTTGTGTACTGACGTAGTTTACGCCCCTCGATTTTAACTATGAAACCTCTGCACAAACGCGCACCGGCCGACTTGCCAATTCAGAACCGCGAGCTAGCGAGCGTGAGTCATAGCCGAGGGACTGAGTCCTGACCGGCTCACTTGAATTTACCGACTTCAAGAAGACCATGAAGACACTTTTTACTGATGACGGATGCAATATTGGCAAGTCTGCTGGTGGGCTAGTGCCTGGTTTTAGTGCATCGGTTAATTATGTATATAAGGAGGATTCTCCACGTTTAAACGAGGGCAGTCGAACTTAAGACTAGCAGTGTTGCTGTACCATTGATAAGTATTTGCCGTATCGTTATTTGAGGAGTACCTACGTATGGATTAACGACTACTTGGTAACCACTGAACTGTAAGTGCATTCATTAATAAAGTACATTGTAACCCTAGTTTGTTCAACTCTACATGCCCTAGGAGATAGACCCCACGAACCTCCCCCACGCTACCGATCGCGAGGATACCGCGTCTCACACTTCCTTATTACAGTGGTGGCTTAGCGGTGGTCTAGGGTGATAAGAGTCGAGCAAACTAAGGTGGGTCACACCATGGCAAAATAGAGTTGTGGCAATTAGGATAGAGAAACGTGGGAAAATGGCGAAGAAAAAGAAGAAGAAAAAAGTAATTTTTGCCAAAGAATAATTTTGTGACGATTTAGCGATAGAAAATGTGAGTTTAATCGAAAAAAGTAGTGTTTCTTTGTTTGTTGTGTTTTTAGATTTTGAAAGTAGATCATAATATAATGTACAGTACCATTAATCTAATCTGTAAATAGTATTAATCCAGTGGATTTTAATTTTAGAGGTTACTGAAATTCCCATATTAATGAGTAATCCCACTGTTAAGTATCGTCGCAATGGATGTCTGTCCGTATGTTCTGCCTGGCAAGTCCGTCGAACGAGGTACAGTCTGCTGTCTGAACGGTTGCTAGTCCCTATAGGTCGTCCGAGTTCGTGTTGCATGTGGCAACACGAACAGCTCTAATTGAATTTTATAGACGTCAGTTTGGGTGGTGTTGGCAGGATTTGCCCGAATGGTGGCATGACGTGACCGGAACGGCACGCAGTATACCCTCTACTCAAGGTAGTAGGAAGTTTGGAGACAGTACTCCTTGATAATCGCCAAGCACAGAGACCCACAGATAGCGCGCATGTGGATGTCCGCTTCATGTTGCGGAAAAACTGCTGAACAATGAAACAGTAGAATTTGCGGATTGCGCGCTGGCGGCTCACGCACTGTGAGTACACGCCGAATACATCTCGAGACTCAGGGAAAAAGTGGAAATGATGATGTGTGGAAAGTAAGGTATTCCCCACTCTCCCTGAGAAATGATGAGGTGCTGTAGTTAGACGTCTAATTCAAGAGTAAACCGGTTTATGATAGGTGACCTAGGCAACCTCAAAAAAATTAAACAATTCAGCAAGGAAGACTGGAATGTGTAAGCGCACTTCGATGGGCCACCGGCCCCAAGTTTTCGCTCTACGCCAGCGAAACGAAGCAGAAACGATAAAGTAGGACTAATTCAGGCAAAATTTTGGCCGCGCTACGAGAAGAAGTGCTGACAATATGGAATCTAGTCATTGCGGCGTAGCCTACCGCAAACACGGAGGCGACAGTAATGGAGGCGGCCGAATGTGGTCCCTCCTGGGCGCGATTAAAAACGCGGAAGCGCTAGGAAGCCGAACCTTGGGTGTAGTCGATGCATACTGACGTCATTTTGCGTCTTGAAGAAAGATTTGTTTAAAGGAGGGAAAGCGTACGCTGGGTTACCCTCCACTTGTTGTAGGAGGAAGTACTTTTGTAATTACCCTCGAGATACCCTCCACTTGTTGTAGGAGGAAGTACTTTTGTAATTACCCCCGAGATACCCTCTACTCGTTATAGGAGGAAGTACTTTTGTAAGTACCCTCGAGATACCCTCTACTCGTTGTAGGAGGAAGTACTTTTGTAATTACCCTCGAGATGCCCTCTACTCGTTGTAGAAGGAAGTACTTTTGTGATTACCCTCGAGATACCCTCTACTCATTGTAGGAGGAAGTACGGGACTAGAAACAGTCCTCGGCGATAACCAACTAACAGTTGCTCTCTCAGAGAAAGCGTGCACGTGCGATAATGCCAGAAGCGTCAAATCTAGTCAGAAAATGCTGACATTTCATTGTAGCGAAAGTTCTGATGACGCGCTTGGTGCCCATAGGGCTTAAGCACAGGTGGAGTAATCTTCTCTTGAATCTTAGAGAAAAACGGTGGAGTTGACGACGCATGGATAAAACGTCCCCCCCCCCCTCTAAGAATAGATGTAGCAAAATGCCGGAACTGACTTTAGCAATACTGTACCTGGCAGCAAGTTAGCTCAGTATATACGCAAGGTGTTATTCAGCTAAAACTAGAATTTGCTAGTAGAGTTTTGATAGGCTCCGGTCTGCTAATTCGTTTCACGTGTCCAGTATCACCCGAAAATACATAGGAATTGTAAGAAAACGGGTAGATAGCCGGGAACAATTGAGGAAACGAAAAACGGTGTCTCAGAGAAGGCGCCCACAAGCTAGGGAGAAAAATTGCCAATAGCAAGGGCTCACCGGCTCAGGCATTGTCGGAAATCCCGACATCGGCAACCCTTTAGCCTAGAAAAAGCGACAATGAATGTCGAGATTTAAGCCGAGTATGGAGACTGTTGATTTTACAAAAGTTGTGTGAGCCGAAGATGGCTCATTACCTGACGTAAAGTTCCGGGAGTAATTGTGCACGAGACGTATGCGCATGGTGGGGATTTTGTAGACGTTCGAGTGGCAGTGAGGAGTTGGGCACTCCCGCTTAAGCCTCTGAGGTTCCGATGTTTGGTGTCGACACGGAACACATGCTGTGCCTATAGTTGAATCGCCTCGACGTCATGGAATCGACCAATGTAAGACCTGGATTTAGGCTGTGGTGCCACCTATGCTGGATAAGGAGTAGGAACCGTCACAAATTACCAAAGGACTTCTGCCGATAGAATGACTCTATCCACGATCAGGCAAGCAATTTGGACACAACGCAATAATAATATCCTAATGCGCGGAATTTGATACCTAGCTGATATTTGCTAGAGAACTGAATGTATGTCGGTCGCCCCCTCATGCCGAAAACCTGTTTCATCCGACGGCCACGCGCAAATTCAGTGATAAAGGGGAAAAGTAATAATGCGATTCTTTACACCAGATTACGGCAGGGTAAGGTCGACCCTGCCGCACTCCAGAAGAGAGAAAGCCATAACCATGTAACTGTCAGCACGTTTGTAGAGTATGCACGCTGAATGTTTTTTTTTTTTTGTTGTGTTTCATATATTGAGGAGGCAAGTCCAGTAGTAGCCGCGCCGTGGACTTGCGAGTTCATGCACGAACTAATGACTCTGTTTGCCGCTTGATTTTGTCGCTTTATGCTTAGAGAACAGTATTAGAGGAGGCTTGCGAATGTACATACGCTACTGAAAAAAAAACTAATTTAGTATCGCTTAGCATGTAAGGCTTTCAGTTGTATTAAGCTCGATTCACATTCAACCTTGAACCTGGAAAATAAATGAAATCTGAACACAAAAAGATTGACCTTGCGATCATTAAATTCGTCCAAGTTCTCACCTTACCAGACCTCTCAACATTTTACGAGTTGTTTTTAAGTAGCTTTATGTAGTGTCAGTTTCCCTTCGTTACAAGATGGGCAATCGTAAACAACACTCGCACCAGCCAGAAAACCACTAAAAAGAAATCTGATACTGCGCAATTACTTTTACAGGACTACCATGACCAGATGAGCTGCACCTTCCGGACCGACGCTCTGCACTTTTCGCTCTCCGTCACCCACTCGAAAGCACCAAGCCGACGATACCCTTTTGGAAGAGAGGACAAACAACTACTATGGCCCTCCTGCTGGGAAGTAAGGGTGCCACACCCTTAAAACAACCACCAACAGATACCTCGGAAGGAGAACCAGGCCAGAGCAGCATACAAGCAGTAGTGTCCTCTATGCAACCTTTTCGGCAGATAAAGTAGAGTGAGTAGTGTGGGTCGGAATCGATTGGGCAGTGCGCGCGAGGGGAGATGCAGTGAATCTTGTAAAATCACGGAATAGAAAATTTTACCATATTCAGAATTAGATTTCTTTTAGACTCGCGAGCGGGTGCCAAAATGTGTTGTTCTTTAGAAAGGCGGTGTATACTATTTTTGTTCCACGCTCCCGGACCAGACTTTTCATCCAAAGGTGAAAGGGGAGTGGGTGGAAGCACAGTTAAAGATAGTCTGGCGGCAGAATCCGAGCACTCCTCGAGAGGACTTGAAAAAAAACATTCGCCGCCATCATCTATAATATTTTTTTCTATTTTTTATTTGTATATGTACTTATTGTCATTAAGGGGCACCCTTTCAGGGGATCCCGCCTCTGATACCCAAGGTATCAACGATTTTATGTATGTATCGGGTTTTTGCGTTATTTAGCCTATAGGGAGTTGTAGATAATAATTAGCCCGGAGGGCTAAAGTTGGTAAGGTGGGAGGACTGTACTGACGTAGTTTACGCCCCTCGATTTTAACTATGAAACCTCTGCACAAACGCGCACCGGCCGACTTGCCAATTCAGAACCGCGAGCTAGCGAGCGTGAGTCATAGCCGAGGGACTGAGTCCTGACCGGCTCACTTGAATTTACCGACTTCAAGAAGACCATGAAGACACTTTTTACTGATGACGGATGCAATATTGGCAAGTCTGCTGGTGGGCTAGTGCCTGGTTTTAGTGCATCGGTTAATTATGTATATAAGGAGGATTCTCCACGTTTAAACGAGGGCAGTCGAACTTAAGACTAGCAGTGTTGCTGTACCATTGATAAGTATTTGCCGTATCGTTATTTGAGGAGTACCTACGTATGGATTAACGACTACTTGGTAACCACTGAACTGTAAGTGCATTCATTAATAAAGTACATTGTAACCCTAGTTTGTTCAACTCTACATGCCCTAGGAGATAGACCCCACGAGCCTCCCCCGCGTTACCGTAACATACAACACTCTTCTTTTCTTCCGTATTACACTTGCACGAATAAATTCAAGATATATTACCAGCATCATCACTCATTTGTAAACAAAACTAGCTAAAGTCAGTGACTGTGGTCTGTGATTGGTCCAAAGACGTTTACGTTACGTTTCAAAATGGCGGAGATGGATTTTTTCATCTCGTCTATTTTACGTTTTCAGCGTCTTTTCTTCCCAGTTTCGACCGTAAGACGGTCTTATTACCGGCGTTATTACCAGGTGTGACTATAGTGGGGCCCGGGCATAAGAATCGCTTTCTAGAATCTTTGGTGATGATGGGGTATACCTATTATTTTTTGCCATTGTATTTCATGGTAAGAACGATACGGTACCATGTCTATCACGGGGAGATGGACTTGTAAGGAAGAATCGGTTGCTAGAAGGGCTTCACGAGGGGCTAGAAACTTGTGCAAATCACTGCACTTTTTTTATCTCTATAAATCTAAGGGTAAAAAAGCTGGTCTCTTTGGTCTGTCACTGTAGCTTAGAATCTCTATATATAACCGAGAATTAAGTGTTTACGCAACGAATTTACGCACGTAAAGTGGCATCTGTGGATCTATGGTATTTTGATCCGGAAAAGCTACGGACAGCTTTATGATACCAACTAGGTTACATAAGATAATCTTCCATGTTTTCTTTAGTCCCAAAGTCAACGATTGAAAAGGATAACGTTCAACTGGCTGCAAAGTTAATTTTGTCCCCACTTCCGATTTCCTGTTTTTCCTTTAAACCTTGAGGTATAACAACAATGACATAGTATTGCAATAATTAGTAAAGTGGCATCTATGGTAATATGGTCTTTTTTTAGCTGATCAAAGAATATGTCATCCGCTCTTTGGTACAAAACTTCCTTCATGAGATACAACAGTTTGAAAGTTTAGAAGGGTTGACAACTTCAGGGGTTGACAACCAAAAATAGTCCGATCCCATTTGTGAGACAAGTAGGGGACTTCTAATGGTCTATTGGTCTAACAATAGGCTGTTAGACCATAATCATCTTCGGCAATGAGGGGTTAGCAATTTTAGCTACTTGGTGTACGTACAATTTGTTTCTTGTGCTTTATATGGTACGAACAATTAGGTACCACGTCTGTCATGGGTAGATAGGCTTGTAAGTAAGAATCGGTTTGTAGTATCTTTGTTGATGAGGGGATATACCTATTATTTTTTTGCCAGTGTATTTCATGGTAAGAACAATACGGTAACATGTCCAGAGGCGCCATTTGGGCCAAATCTTGGGGTGGGTATGAACTCCATCTGGCCCCCCCCCCGATTCACTTCGTGTCGCGTAAGAAAAAATGCGGGTTAAGTGATTAAACTGAAAGTGGAAAATTCAACCAGACTACAGGCTGGCCTTCCTCAGCGAGAAACTTTCTTATTTAAAGGAACAGTAAACTTGACTACGCAACTTTCGGCCATCGAATCGCCCGGGGGGCTTAGATAAATATACAGGGTCTTATTGACGACAGGCCCCCCCTTCTTTGTTATCTCGAACCGTCTCGAACCCCCTCCTTAAGCTGAGTTCTCATTGCCCAGATTGCTGTTCTCACCAACCAGAAATCTGGCCAGATTCTCATCTTCAGAAATCTGGCCAGATTTTTTCCCCAGATTTCGGTGTTTTCTGGCCAGGTTTTTCGATCTGTTGGATTAGATATTTTCTGGCCAGAAAAAAAATCTGGCCAGAAATATTTTCTGGGCAATGAGAACTTAACTTTAGTGTTCCAAAAGCTAGCTGGCAGGCCCTTGCCCCTTATATGCACTGTAATTATGCACTTATGTACTGTAAAAGTTCGCCTTTTTACATGTAGACCACAGAGAAACGACCTCCCCGACTAGACGGCCAGGGTTCGATTCCTAGTCGCCGCACACAAACCTTTTGCTTTTGCAAACCTTTTGCTCAAAGTCAAATTCTCGGAAACTGTCCGGAAACTGCAATGGTCGTAACGAGAATTTTTCTTACTCTCAATATCGACTCAGAGTACATTCTTGATATGTTAGCTAGCTCCCCGAGTCAAGTTTGAGTCAAGTTTTCTGTTCCTTTAAGTAAACAATACGTCGGTGAAAGTAATCTTCATTGTTATGCTGAGGGTTGTAACCAAAATCTCGGCTTCTCCGTAAGCATTGCAAAGCGCGCCATCTAGTGTCAAGTTTCAGAGGCAAAAAGTCATTTTTAGCCGGTCCGACGATCGCTAGATCACTTATTGAAACGGGAAATGAGTCGAGTGAAGACTCTTCGTCAGGTAATTACGCTCTTTGGTTATTAGGTTAATGGTTAATAGGCGTGCAGTAATTTCAAATCAATTCGACAGAATGGATTATGTTGGACATAATGGATTATTATGGCCGGCAAAGGGCCCTTTGTGGTGGAAGCTTGGGCCCCCCTGGAAAATCTGGGGTGGGCAATCGGACAAAGAACCTTATCAGTTCTCGGTTTGCCAGCTTCCTTTCCTGTGAGCTTGCAGTCACCTGCTATCAGGACTTCGGTTTAACCTTTATGTGTTACTGAGTGCGGTAAAGTTGAACTTTAAGGATTGCTACTACGCACTAAGCAAAACTAGGAAATATATGTGGAGATTTTTAGGCAGATGAATTTGAGAGCTGAAAGTTGATAGACGTTCTTGAGTGCTTGATTTAATCAGACGTTTTATAAAAAGAGAAGCTGAAAGAAGAATAAAAGTAAGTGTCAAAGAAAGAGAACCGACCTCCCTAAACGAAAGACTACGATCCCAAATACGCCTTCGAAAGGTTAAATGTTCCTTACGGCTCGACGCTACCATGATTAAGACAGCCTAATGGCTTCGGACCGAGAGACCCCAGCAGGGGCAAGAACCTCGTCGGTTCACTGGTGACGCGTTGTCTTTCGTTTGGAGGAAAGTTATAGGTTAGATGTTATAATATGGTGTATAGTGTTTTGAGTGTTTTTCTTTAGACCGGGTTAGTGAACGAACGTAGAATGTCTGTCGATGAAACATCAAATATGTCCCTTGGCACACTTTGCAAAATCGCATCTCAGGTCTCCACTTTCTCTGGAAGTGAGCGATGAACTTATTCGTTTGGCATTCATGAAAACGACAGGTCAGGCAGCTATTTCCCTAACCAGTCACGCAAAATTCGGGACATTCGATGATTTGAAGAAAGCCCTTGCCAGGCAGTTTGAACATACATCTCTTAGGGCACGGTTGGTTAATGAAACTCTTCGTCTAGAAGATGGTGAAGATCCGTTTCCGTTTCTCGAAAAACTGAGATTAAAGACCTTGAAACTCATGGGCTTGGATCAAATTCCGTCGGAAACTGAAGGGAACTTTAATGGCTATTCAAATCTCTTGAAAAACCTCCTGCTAGACAGCCTTTCCCCTCAACTAGGAATTCGGGTAGTCGCAAAATGTCCCAAAGATTTTGAGGAGGCCACGCAGTTTTTGGTCAATGATTTTCGCGCACGTGAATTTGCTAAAGCTAAATCGCCACATTTGCTTTCTGCTGTCGCTTCAGTTGCAACTAATTCTAGTGTGCTAGCAAATAGAACAACAAGAGATAATATGGTTCCGGAAAACATTCAAAATAAGCGTAGCGACGGCACTATTTTTTGGCACTCGAGTCGCCCAACATTTCACCGTCGGGAGTCGTCACAAAATAACCGGCAGTCAAATAACACAAGCAGCTTTAGGGGTAGATCTCAAGAAATAAGGGGGAATAAGAATGGGTGGGAAGAGCGCCGTGGGAGATCCGAGTCACGAAAACCGGGCGGGTCGAATAAGAATTGCTTCAATTGCAACAAACCGGGTCATTTTGCTCGCGAATGCCGCGCACCACGCACTGTTCGTTGTTATAATTGCCAAAGGGTCGTGCATCTGGCAAAGCAATGCCATAGTAGTTCCACGGGATCTAGACCAAGAGTGTGTTTTAATTGTGGGAAGCCGGGACACTTCTCGGGACAATGTCAACTGTCTGAAAACTTCAGTCGTTTAAACTTGTAAGGGGACGCGCACGTCGTCACGTTTCGGTAAATTCTGATGCGTATCCCGTCCCTTATCGTTCGACTAAAATTATGGGAGAAAATTTTATAGCGTCGTATTTTGCTAATTGCAGTGGAGTAAATTGTAAAGTTTTGCCGTATGTTAGTGCTTTTGTGTGTGGTCTCTCTGTACGCGCGCTTGCCGATAGTGGCGCCTCGATATCGCTTTTAAGTTATGATATGTTTTTGCAGTTACCCGATTTAGTTAGGTCAAAGATAGTTAAAAACTATAATGATGTTAGCAGTGCTACCGGTGTAACAAATATAATTAGAGCATTATTCAGAATTTACAAGGAAATACCTGACAGGTGCAAAGAGTTCTAAGTCAAGGAAACTTTGAGATAAGGAAACTTTTAAGACGTTGCAAAACACCTGCTAGAAGCAATAAAAATTACTTTCCGGGTGCACGACTGAGCTACCTATTTAAGCGGAGCGCGAATAGGTAGCAGGATCGAACTTACAATTCACCTCACTTAGCATTTACTTCTTTAAACTTAAACTCACTTTCTTTCATAAACCTATTTTTCTACCTAGCTTTTTCTACTAGTTTTCTCTTTCCTTAAAAACCAAGTTTCCTTCAAATTCCCCCGCGTCTACTTCTCCTGCGTCTAATTCTCCCGCGACGGCTTCTCCGCGTCTGTTGTTCTCCATCTATTTGACTACCCAACTGTCTGAGATGTAAGTGCAACTTTTAAAATACAATACTGATCGAGTTTCATTCAACTTGACTTCTGGTGTACCCCCTCCCCCCTATCCAAGCAAGTTCAACGCTCCCCATTATGCAGCACACAAAAGCTACGTTATAAATTGGCGCGGCCTGTAGAATTACTGGTGTAAAAGGTAAGGTTACTTTACAGTGCTTACTAGGACCTAGAGACCCACCCACCTTCCCAATAAGACGAGTGACCGATAACCCCAACCTTTTATTTTTCTTTGTTAAAGATGGCGGACGAGACCACCGCTAAAGCCCAAAAGCTTACTTCGCTTGCAGAAGTAGCTAGAGTGTTACCGGAATGGGATGGCACGAGTGACGTCAATGTATTTTGTACGCAGCTAAGCATGTTTCAAACAATGACCGAGTTAGAATTTACAGCCATTCAACAGATCCTTATTCTTAGACTTAGAGGTCAAGCGTTGCAATTTTTTGAAACAATAGCAGAATCGTCTAGCCACAACACCATGGCAACAGTAATCGAAGCGTTTAAAAGTAGATTCAAAAGCACCTCCCATAGATCCCAGTTGAAATACGACATAGTAACATTACAGCCAGGTCAAAGTATCCAAGAGTATGCACAGGAAGTTAGAGCGATGACCACAGAAAAATATGGCCCAGGATCTGGAAACCAGTACAATAAGATTCTTTTTCACAACTTTACTTACGGTCTTACACCAAAATTATTTAGATTGCTTTTGTCAAAAAACATTACGACCCTTGATGAAGCCATAGCAGAAACCGAAAGAGCCCAGTCCATCGATATGCTTGTAGAAAAGCATTCTAAATTAGTGATAAATACTATAAGTACCGAAGAAACTAAAACACAGCGTTACAGATCAGATTTCAGACAACCACAAACTCCATTTAACTCTCCTACCCGTAATTATCAGCAACCAAGAGCCCCTTCCCTTCCAAGACAAGTAAGATTCGAGAACAGGACCCAATTCCAATCACCTCCCTTTTCCAATCAACAAGGCAGTAGCAGTCGTAATAGCCCAGTTGGAGGAACGTATAATGGTAATAAGGGTAGACAGCAAATTATCTGTTACAATTGTAACAAACCGAACCATTTAGCCAGGGAGTGTTGGTCAAGGCCAGAGGGAAATCGCGGTTCATTTAGTAATCGCGGTGGTTTCAACAATCGCGGGTCTTACGGAAACCATGGCCCGTCTAACAGTAACAGACGTAATTTTGAACCGTCATATCGCGGTGGGTTTCGAAACAATCAGAATGGGCGATCGTGGAATAACAGAGGGAACACGAATCTGGTGATTAACGATTCTAAGCCGGCCGAAGAAATTTGGGAACCTGAAACGGAAAACGACGGAGGTCAGTAATTAAACGCACCGGACCTTTTACTGGCCATAAGACACGTATTTTCCGGCCTCTAACAGTAAACTTATGTAAAATAAGAAACGAAAGTGACCCCGTAACTTACCCTCTTCCCATTATCCCTAATTTTGTTTCATATGATGTGCAATTTTCTGCTTTAATTGATTCAGGTAGTGCTATTAATATATTATCATATGATGTTTTTGACAAATTACCTAATTTTGTTAAGACAAAACTACAGGACGCAGCCGTCAGGTTGACTGGCGTGACAGGACACAGACTATCGGCAATTGGGAAATTAAGAATACCTGTAAAAATAAGGGGAAGAGAATTATCTGTTCTTGTTGTTGTTTGTAAAGACATACCTTATGAATGTATTTTTGGAATTCCATTCTTACGCAACAATCGAATTATACTTGACGTGGAGAATAAGAAGTTGATTTTTAAACGGCCAATGGCGCAAGATTTACTGACGTCATCACCGAAATCAGAATTGCCTATTAATAATGTGCAAAAAATAGCAATAGCAATAGATAAGGAAGAAGTGAAATCTGAAGACAAGATTAAATCACAAAAGACTGAGACTTCTGACAATTTAGCAACATCGCCAACTGACGATTCAGCATCGCCAGTCCAGACTGATGACCCCAAGACTAAGACATCACGAAAATATAGAGTAGCACCACAAACATGGCAAAAGATTAAAATTCAACATAGCATGACAAATTACGCACCTAAGACCCCTTGCTTGGCCTTACCGTGCAGTAATTCATCTGGCTTAGACATAGACCCTCAAATAATTGAAATCGGGCAGGGAATAACACATATTTGGGTAGTTAACCACCAGCAGAATGATTGCGTGGTGATACCTAAATATGCCCACCTGGTCGAACTTCACGTACTAGACAATAAGAGAGACATTAATCTTGACGATTACATGATTAATACCATTCACAACAGTGATAATGAGTACCCCCTCACCTTTGATCAGTTTATATCCCAGTTGAATTTGTGTCATATCAAAAATCGCGAATTAAAACATAAGGTCGAGAACTTATTATGGAAATACAGGGACGCATTTTCAACAAGTGAGGATGACATTGGGCACATTAATTTTTACGAACACTCAATAGAAACCACGGGAAATCCCCAGCCTAAGAAAGCTTATAGGACCCCCCATAGTTTAAGGAATTGGTTACAAGAAAAAATTGACGAGATGTACAAACAGGGCATAATCCGCCCTAGTATTTCACCCTATGCCAGCCCCATCATTTTAGTTCCAAAAAAGAATGGTCAAGTCAGACTCGTGGTCGATTACAGAAATCTGAATTCAGTTGTTGTAAATGACAGTTACCCGTTACCTAACATATCCGAGACAATAGACAACATAGCCGGAGCCAATAATGATGGGGTGAACAAAGTTTTTACTACGTGTGACTTAAGTAGTGGCTACTGGCAAGTACCTTTAAAAGAAGAAGATAAAAAGAAAACTAGTTTTACTACATGTGGTTTTGGCAGTTGGGAGTTTGAGCGTACGCCCTTTGGCTTAAAGACATCGGGAAATGGAATGCAGCGTTGTCTCCAGTTACTTTTCCGAGAAGAAATTTACCGAACCTGCCTAGTTTATGTAGATGATGTTTTAGCGATGAGTAAAGATCATAAAAGTCACCTTGAAGTCTTAGACAACATGTTAAAGAAATTCCTTTCAGCTAATTTGAAATTGCGACCGTCCAAAATGTCCATCATGAAAGAACAGATTGAGTTCTTGGGTTACGTAATCGGACACGGAGAGATACGACCAGATCCCAATAAAATAAAATGCGTTCATGATATCAAAATCCCTAAGACCATTAAGGAACTTCGTTCACTAATAGGATTTGTTTCTTATTTTCGTAAGTTCATACGAAATTTTTCAGAAATAGCAAGACCCCTTACTATCTTAACCCAAAACCCCATGGTTTCTATACAGTGGAATGAAAAGGCTCAACAAGCGTTCGACCAGCTGAAAGCAGCATTATTGTCAGAAACCTGTGTTGGCCCTTCCCAATTTAAATGAAGGACAATTTATTTTAACGGTTGATGCAAGTGACTGTGGATTAGGAGGTATTCTTGAACAGAAAATAGGGAACGAACAGAAAGTGATAGCGTATGGTAGTAAAACACTCACTAAGGCAGAAATTAATTATGATACAACCCAAAAAGAAATGTTAGCTTTAGTGTTTTTCACAAATTTATAGCGAGTATATCTTTTAGGAACAAAAACCCCCTTCATTTTGCGTTCAGACCATAAGACACTAGAATATTTGAATAACTTTAAAGAATTAAAAGGGAAAGTGGCAAGATACGTCATTCATCTTTCTTGCTTTAAATATATTTTCGAACACATTCCTGGTGCTAAGAACCCCTCAGATTATTTTAGTAGATATCCTGGACATAGTGAAGGTAACTTACAAAAGTCAGAGCCAAACAACGAAAGTGACCCTTACGTAAGTGTTAACGCAACCCTAGCTCCTCCCATCACCGAAAAAGCCAACGGGGATAACCATACCTTAAGTACTAGCCGCGTGAAACAACACCAACAGAAGGATAAGTTTTGTCAGGCCTTAATTAAGTATTTATCTGGAGATCAACCAATAATTGCCGAATTTTCAAAGTTTTTGAGGGAAATTGATAATTTTTACTATGATGAAGAAAATAATATTATATTCAGGATAGTGACAAACGGCCCTAGCCATAGGAAAGAAACCATTAAATTTGTACCCGTTATTCCCCAAAGCTTGGAATACGAAATTTTGACCTTTGTGCATAATAGCTTGTGCGGACACCTGGGTATAAACCAAACTCTTGCTAAGTTACGAAGTATTTGTTATGTTCCTGCAGCAACAACTAAAGTAAAGGATTTTGTAAACTCTTGTGAAGATTGTATTAGAAAGAAGGGACAACAGCCAAACCCTGTAGCCCCTCTCGGGAAATTCCCAGTCGCGGCGTATCCATTTCATATAGTGTCCTTCGACACTTGGGGTAGAAATCTTCCAAAAACAGTAAATAATAACTGTGTAGTTTTATCCGTTCTTGATCATTTTTCAGGATTTACTTTTGCAGTGGGACTAGAAAATGAAAAAGCGTTCACTATTAGTAAGGCATTAGCAAAAATTTTCTTATATTTCGGCCTACCCGATATTCTTGTAAGCGACAACCAGTCAAGTTTTCTAGCAGAAGTAACGCAAGGACTTTTCAGTTTCTTAAAAATAAAACATTGGAAAATATCAGCTTATCACAGCATGTCTAATAAGGTTGAACGCATTCATCGCGAATTCCAGAACATTTTATCTATAGCCGCTAAAAATGACATTTTTAATTGGGATGAATATCTACCATATTTATGTCACGTTTTAAATAACAGCATCAGCACAACAACTGGAGAATCTCCGCATTTCTTAATGTTTTTGAGGGATGGATCGATGCCATTCCAGGAAATACTGGAATCGAGATTGTATTATAATAATACCGAAGACTACAAACAAGAAATGATAAATAAAATGAGACGCGTATATCAGGTAGTGAAAGAAAATATAACACAGGCAAGATCAAAACAAAAGGAATATTATGATATGAAGGCAAGAGGAAAATATGAATATAAAATTGGAGACGTCGTCTACCTAAAAGTAGAGCACTTTGATAAAGTGAAAAAACTGGCAATGAGGTATGACGGACCGTACAGAATAGTCACAATTTTCAGCAATGGACTTACATATGAAATAGAACACTGCAAAACGAGAAAAACTGTAGTGAGCCACGCGAACAGGTTAAAGAAAACGCATGCAACGCGAGTGTGGCAATATGACCCCCTAGACGGTGACACGAGCTCAGACGATGAAGATGCGCCCATTAGCACGCCCTTTCACCATCTGAGACCGTTCCACCTAAACCATAGAGAACCCAATACACAAGAACAAGAAGACGAATTTATCGACTTCTTGTACAGCAGTAACCAGGCTGGTGATGTAGGCCTAACGCCCAAAAAGGTAAGATTTGCAGGAAATCAATCTAGGTCACAAGACGAGCTTAGCGAGTATGAGGTGTCACCACCCGCAACACAGATGTTCTTCCCCGACCGGATCTCAACCCCCTACCCGCCTCGAGTCAACCCAACAAGCGATTTTCCCGCCGCCAGCCCAATCGAGAGACCACTGTCATTATGGGAAGAATTGAACCAGCCGATCGAGACTCCAGGCCCATCATCAGGCGAACGCCACAGACCCCTTAGAGAAGACATGGACAGCAGACAGCCAGGAAAAAGAGAAAACTTCGGGTACATTAGTGTATCTGGAGGTAAGACAAAATCCCAGCAGCCATGGAGACAATTTAGGGATTCCATATTGGACTTCCTGCCGGACCCAATCCCGGATTTCAGCTTCAGCTCCAAAAGGAGAAGTCCGAAGAAGAACGTCAGCAGTGACTACAAAAAGGAGTCCGAACCAGATGAACCAGCCATCCCTACCGAAGAAATAGATTATGGTCCACATCAGGAACCATACAAGGCAGAAGCTGCAGAGTTTGCCAGCGACGCATATTCTCCGTCACGCGACACCACAGCGTCATCTAACGAGCCATCAGACGACCATGACGCCGGTTACATTGGGCGAAGAGCAGCAGACTCCTCACCGGGACGCAAAGCAAAACCTAAGACTGCGGCCAAGGTAACTGCACCGGGAACAAGTGCAGCAGCCGAAGGACGAAGGATCATTTTCCTCGGAAAACAACAAGCCGAACGAGCAGTCCAAAATTTTGACGCAGCAACTAGCCGTCAAGGAGAAGAAGCAAGGGAACAACCACCCGCTGCAACGGACAAGGGAGTATTCACACGCGCAGGAAGGCAGGTAATAAAACCAAGCAGATTACAGTATACAAAACCAGGCGCACAGAAATAACATTATTGCCCTAGCCTTATCGTAACTAAGGTCTAGTAAATATAGCCCGCACATAGGACGTTTTATACAGATTCCCTATCGTAGGACTAGTATGGTCAGGTCAGTGGACACGTAAACCTTGCACATAGAAGCATCGTCGAGTAAGAATGAAGATAGATGACAATTTACATTTGAACATGTAAGATATAAGACACGGTATTTAAAAAGCAAAAAACCCAAGGTTAAATATTAATGACGCACACTATTGCAGAATGGCAATGAACGCCGAATTGCGAAAGCATTTCGCCATCGCCACCCTGTACAATGACCCAGACGAGGCCATTAACATCTACCACCGGTTGCCTGGCTCCGATTCACAGCTATGTGGAGCATGGGCCACAGTGGCAACCATCGATGGTACGGGGGAAACCAGGAACTCGCTAACAACAAGAAGCAGGCAGATCCTGAATTCCCTCGCCGCAAGCCTCTACGCCTGGTCGACCTACATTTACTCGCGGTCACTCAGGGTGACGATGTCGGCGTACGGCGAATACAACCTATACTGCGCCGTCTGCCGTGACCAGATCGAGTTGGGGACGGAACGAGATGGAGAAGATCTGTTAGAAGAATTAATCGATTAAGACGCCCTATTATTATTTTTCAAGACAATAACAAAAAAAATTAAAAATAAAACTTTCTCGTGACCACTGTCCGCAAGACCACATTAGTGACTCGATCAGGAGGTATTCTGTAGATAATCATTTTTCCCCTATGGCGTGAGCAAACGGTGTTGCTTGATTAGAGGAAAATTATCTTATCTTATTGCAACATGTAACAGTCGGGATGACTAGACATCCCCCTCCCCCTTTTTCAATCCAGGTCACCAGAAATAATTAGAACTGTTAAATTTCTTTTTAGTATGAACAGAAGTAACGACCTGGCACTACGCGAAATGGACGAGTTTGTTAGTCATTTGGGAGTCTCCGAACAGGAGGACGCCACTTTTAATGGTCCGATTATCCAGGAATACCGTTTGCTCTTAAACGACTCGCAACAGACGCCAGGACAGGTTACCCGTGGGACCACAGGTAGATTCGAACGATCACGACCCAATAGATATAATACCAGCTCCGAAAACTTTGAAAGAGTAAGAAGATTGTTTGAAGCAAGGAACGAAGCGGCTTACCAGTTGTATGTTGCCGAGTCTTACCTCTCCCTGGGAAGAAATATTGAGCATTTACTAACGGTTAAAGATAAAGTACACAGACTATTTACGTGGTATTTATGGTCCGAATACGTCACTTTCCGAACGGTAAATAACGGGATAACATGTTACAAAATTCTTCACACAAAATGTAACCGCCAGGAAACACTAAGTGTCTGAATAACTTCTATCTACCCCCAACGTTACCAGAGTCAGAAAAAACGGATATTTACCCATTTATAGAGGAGAGGTCGGTAACGTTTTGGTGCGTAGGAGCGGAAGGTTTGCCTAGTACTGCCCCTATTTGCAGACCTCTACGAATTAACTTTGATTGGATTACGGCGTCATTTGGAACGCCCCCAGAGATGAAGCCCTTCGTGGAATTCTTATTCCATGACTTAACGAGGTCAACCCACAGACCCTGTCGGCACCGACAGCTTAAATTTGTGGCACGTGACACGCATTTCATTTCCTTACTTTTACAGAACATGCATTGGATTTCATTTTTTCTGTTGGGAATACTTCTGTCTCATTTCGTCTCAACCAAAGACATCATTAGGAATGGAGTAATTTTCAAGGAAGAGAACTCCCTACTAGCGTCCACTCGTAGCTGGAACATATTTTGGAAACTCGACCCAGAACCTTTCGATACCCTTATAAAACAGCTGGAGCGTCTTCACAAGCAGACAGACGATCTAAAGGAAGTACTGTTTAAATATTTAAAAACCCAAAAGGCAGCTTACGTCGCTTCACAAATCCCACATAAATTACCCCCATTTGGGTGGAGTCCCAAAGCTACCCCATCCTCAGATGTAGATGGCGAGTTTAACGGCCCTAGCGTAATTAAGGAACAGGTAAACTTAACGGCCGAGGGAGAAAACAATCCAATAATAGGCCACACGGAAAATCCTAGACAAAAACGAGACACAGTATTAAATGAGACTAAAAATTCCACCCAAGGTAACGAAATTTTTCCGGATTACAGCGCATGGTTAGAAGAAGTATACGAGGAAAAATACAATGAAACAGAAAACGACCTATTGACCGGTGAAGATATAGATGACGATAAAATAAGTTATAGGCCAAGGACTGATATTGCCTATGACTACGCCCTTGACCCGTATGATGGTTGGGTTCAAATCCCACTTAGAGACGAACCGGTTCGCGAAAAAACAATCGCCAAACCAATAAAGAAACCCATTATAGAAAAACCCAAAGTAGATGCCGAAATAATTAATAAGGAAAGGCCCTCCGAGGATTTCTTAACCCCTTTTAGAGCACGTCTAAAAACCCTTTTCGAATTATTCGAGTTAGAAACGTACAAACTAAAGACTACAGCGGTTCGCATTTTTGAGGTATTCTATCGCAGAAAACGGGGAAAGCGAAACGCAAAATCACTTATTCCAGTAGTCGGAGATATTTTGGGATCCCTCTTTGGTGTGACCACTGAAGAAGAGCTTGAGTTGGTTCGCAGTTCAATTAAGAATTTGGAAAGAGCCACCAACTCTACCTTGCACGTGCAACGCTTACAAGCCTCTATAGCAAGTTCGCACGCAGAAAAAATAGACCTATTGTCAAAAAAGATTAGCAGGGCAGTGTTCACAATGGATACGTTGAGGAAGGATATAGATCGATTTATTAGTTATGCTAGCATTAGTTTGGTCTCGTTGGACATAGTGACCATGAGTCTTATGAACATCGGTACCGAACTGACTAAGCTGGAGATTGCCTTATTCAGCCTAACCGGTAACCAACTAACCCCGGATTTGGTCGACCCAGTATCTCTTTCCTCAATGTTGGGAGAAACCAAGGCTCACCTAGTGTTTGGCACCCATCTTCCTTTAGAACCGGGAGTAGTAAATATGTTTTACTACTATAACCGATTGAAGGTCCACCTAACCGACATAAACGATCAGCTTTACGCAGTGTTATCCATCCCCTTGGTAGAACAGCATTCCTCTTTCCAATTATATAGTATAGGTCAATTCCGGTAAATATAAATAACAGTCTGTCTTCCGTAAAAATCAAAGTAGATAGCGAGTACTTGATGATAGATCAGGATCACCGAAAATATGCACTTTTAAATAAGAACGATTTGGATACGTGTATAGACCTTAGGAACTTGGTTTGTCAATTTACCTTGCCAATCTATAATTCAAGGACTGGTAGTTGTGTAATTGATTTGTTCTTACAGGAAAAGGAATCGAATGAAACCCCTCAATCGTGTGATGCGTGGATAAAAATAAATAAAAGGGGAACGTTTGTACATTTAAGAAATGATCAATGGGTTTATTCGGTCCCCCAAAGCACAACAGGAGTAATATCATGTTTCAACTCAACTAAAAAAATAGACCCAGTTTACAGGAATGATGTACCCTTGAAGGAAGTTGGAATAATAACAATAAGCCAGGGCTGTCGTTTGATAACTAAAGATAGTACAGTTAGAACTCCATTAATAACCACAGTCATGAATAAAATTAAAACCGAAATGGCGCCTCTGCCCTCATATGATTTAACACAGGACTTACCAAAAGCACAGTACATTACGCAACGAATGGAAGCTTCGCTCGAAAAGTCCGGGGAACATACTGAAATATTACTTAGCCAGATGAAAGAAGCGATAGATAGCGAAATTCCAATATTTACCAGAGAGGCAGAACGGCTTAATTATTTACAAGATAATTTTGGGTATTTCTCATGGACTTCTATATTTAACATTTGGACAACCATTGCAATAGTCTTATTCATATCATTTCTGATACGTCTGTTTATATTAATGAATTGCAGTCAAAGAATTTTTGGGAAAAGACGCTTCCGTCGAAATAGGAATACTCAAGGGCCATCTGAGGCGTTGCAAACCCTCAAGGCAACCGCACCAGGAATTGAATAAGGATTTCACATGCACTGTAGCCATTAGTCAGGAATGTAAAGACTAAAATCATGGACTCTGTAAATAAGGATAGGACTTATGTCGAAGGCGATAGCTGCGGAGGATTGCTATGGATAAATAGAGGCTATAACGGTGTTTACATTTCAGGTCAGAAAGCCGAAGCACCGTGAGCGAGGATAAAGGCGAGTTTTCCCAAAAGTTTGGTTCGGTGAGTAAAGAGACCTGTCGACCCCTTAAAACCAAAAAAGAAAGTAGTTCTCTAGCCGGAATAAATAACAAGTCCTTGACCATCAAGAAATTTAAAACCGTATCTCGGTATGTCTGTGCCGAACCTGAATCCGAACTGCAAACACATAAAAAGAAAGAGCCTTCCGCCGTGGCCTTGCGTATAACCATGCGAAACCCCCTAAGGGAGGAACCCATGGAAATTGACGCTGAAGAAAATACGCAAGGTGCGTCCCTTAAGAATAAGGAAAGCGGCGGGATAGTAGGACCCTGCTCAAACGATGAGTGTTGGGACCTGTTCTTCCGAAAACAGTTAAACTCAGGCCTTCAACCGATCAAGAGTCGGGAATTGGTAAGTTACAACCGGGTAAAGGATGGCTCAGACCTACAGAGTAGCGCGTTAAAAACCGGATTAAATAAGAAACAACGACTAAGGACAAGATTAGAAGCCTTTCCTTTCGCGCGCGAGAGGACTACCTTCCTGAAAAGGGTCGAGGGGAAAAACATGGTCTATAGACTCAGAACCAACAGCGCGATTCCGCCCAAACTCTATGCTCAGTGCGTACGACATTGACCATGACAACATCGAAAAAGCCGAATTTGTTCGCCATGCCTGCCGTATGCTACCAATCTTCGCCTTGCCGTCAGAACCTTGCTACAGTCCGAGTCGAGAAGAGAGCTACAGTGCACGTCACAACACACTCCACGTCATAATCTACGCAGCGTCACGTCACAACCTTGCTACAGTCCAATTCGAGAAGAGAGCTACAGTGCACGTCACAGCACACTCCACGTCATAATCCACGCAGCACCGCGTCACAGCCTTGCTACAGTCCAAGTCGAGAAGAAAGTTAGGAGACGTTTTGGCGTCAACCCGTTTGAGCTCAAACGGCGAAACTGGTTGACGCCAAAACAGTTTTTTTCAACCTGGTTGAGCTCAACCAACTGTTTAACGCGAAAATACAGTTTGATCGAATTTGCCTCATTAACATTCGTACAAATTTTAAACTTACGAAAACATGGGTATTTAGGGGGTGAGCTAGGACGATGAAACTTGGCAGGCATATCAGGGACCCGACCAGATTAAACTGGAAACAGTCACTTCCCCGATCCGACAATCTGGGGGGGTGGAGAAATGGGGAATCCGGAAGATTGAGGTATTTTTAACTTTCGAACCGGCGATCGAATCTTAATGAAATTTAATATGTAGAAAGATCTCGTGTCTCAGACATCCCATTTCAAATCTGGGCCGGATCGGGTAACTTTTGGGGGAGTTGGAAGGGGAAACCGGAAATCTTTGGAATCGGGAGATCGGGGATCTTTGGAGATCGTGGTGAAACTTGGTGGGAAGAACAAGCACAACTCCTAGATACGTCATTGACATAACAGACCGGATTCGCTTACTGTGGGGAGTTGGGGGGGATCCGGATTTCTGCTGATCCCGCGAGTTCGGTATTTTCTGATGTGCAAGGACGATGCAACTTGACAGGCGTGTCAGGGACCAGAACAATCTGACTTGAGAATAGTCGTTTCCCCGATCCGACCATCGTTGGGTTGGGAGTGGAGAGACGGGGAATCCGGAGTCTAGTGGCATGCATAACTTTTGAACGGATGATCGGATTTGAATGAAACTTGGCAACTGGGAACAGCTATCGTCTCAGATGTTACACGTGAAGTCCGGATCAGATTCAATACTTGTGGGGGGGGAGCTGGCGGTAGGGCACCGGAAAGCTCGTGAAACGGTTAGAGTCGAGGGATTGGGATGGAACTTGGCGGGGAAACCAAGCACCAGGCCTATAGATACGTAATTGGTGGAGCCAGATCCTATCGGGGCTCTCAAACTTTTGACATGCACAAAAACAAAACAGATGGACAGAATGTGATGCAAGTTGGACAGTATCGAGTTCATGCGGCCTAGATTTGTTATTTGGTGTCCAGGTCGGATCCGGACACGGTTGGGGGGAGAGAAGGGGAAACGGAAATTTGCACATAGGCTATGCTCCGATTCCAGTCTAACTTGATGGACGAAAAGAGATGTCAGAGAAGCGACGTTTATGTTTTCGAGTCGTATTCGGCCAGAGTAGCGGCATTTATTTTAATAATGCATAAAACGGAAACGTCAGCTACGATGCGTCGGCAGCGATATTTCGGCCCTTCTTGTCAGGCTCTCGATCGTCAGGCTGTCAAACTTCAGGGTCAACGGTCGGGAAGGAACAAACCTGCAATAAATAACTGAACCTTTTACCGATTATAATATCCTATTTGAGGAAATTCCTTTTAAATACTTGTAGGTTAAAACATATGTGTAAATAAACATACCCAATAGAGCGCCTAAATGACATTATTTAGGGTCCAAACCGGATCCAATTAGGGGGAGGGGGGGGGCAGCGGAAATCTCATCTAATTTCTTGTACATGGCACATGCCATGTACAAGAAAGTATGTACAAGAAGTACAAGCTCGTAGCTCTTGTTTTGGCATTCTATTCCGTACGGCACTAAAACAAATTATCTCCAAAATAATATTTTCCTAATTTTTATTCTATTTCAGACGATGATTTTGAAGTTACAGTTGTTCTTCCCTACCCTGCTGGATATGCACTGTATTCAACCTCAAAGTCCTTGACCTTAAGGCTTACAAAAAAATGTAAGGCTTAAAATTTAAAAATAACAAATAAAATTTTAAGGCTTAAGATTTGCCTAAAAATGTGTGAAGGGAATTTCTCCAGCCTACCTACAGTCTGAATTAGGTCATAGGTCATTAACCTAGACTTTGCTTCTTTACTCGGCAGTTAGGTTAGGAATGCAAAGATATTTCCTTTTAATATTTTTGAGGCCAATTTCAGGTTACTTAATTTGAGATTGGATGCATCTCCTGTAGCCTATCTCAGAAAATCTTCCTTAAATAGTACCTACTTACCAGAAACTCCATCACCAAAGACATAAGTGTTTACAGAAAAGTCAAAACCATACTAAAACAGACGATCCATTTTCAAAAATTGCGCTTCGAAATCGTTGGTTCTGGTTGAACTCTGCTCGACCAGCGGAGTTCAACCAACCCTCTGTTTCGGTTCAACCGGGAGGTCAACCGGACGCCGGGTTGACGTGGAAATGGAAATCGGGTGAACCGGGTTGACGCAAAAATAGCGGTAGTCCCAGCGGTTGTGCTCAACCAGTCAAACTGGTTGACGCCAAAACGTCCCCTTACAGTGATCATCTAAGGAATACGTCACAAGACACTCCACGTCATAATCCACGCAGCGCCACGTCACAGCCTTGGTACAGTCCAAGTCAAGGAGAGAGACGTCACAACGAACCAATTACAGAACGTCACTTCACAGTGAAACACTCAGCTTCAGAACTTCCGAATTCCAATCGACAACCCCTGAAGCTGAACAGGACGAAAAAGTGACAGAACCTCCGCATGACGCCTCAAGCCAAGTCCCCTAACGAAAATTTTCCGGCGCCAAATCCACAACCCCTGAAGTTGAACAGGACGAAAAAGCGACACAATGACGCATCAAGTCAAGTCAAGTCCCCTACAGAAATTTTCAAAATATCAACACGTCACCATTCAACATGAGCTATGTTCATTACAACTTTAAACGCACCTCATCCGCTTCATCACGCTACTGCATCCACACCAAGCATCAATCAACGCCCCAATAATCGTTCCGTCGCTTCCACCCGCCATACTGCACGACGTCTCAGCGATTTTACGCAGCATTTTTGTTTCACCACCTTCGAGCCGAGTTACAACTGAGTCAAGATCGGAGCAACAGTAGCCGACATCGCACCACAGTCAATAAATCAGCACAAGTGTACATTTTTATGACTTTTACAAGTGCACATTATCATGACTTTTACAAGTGTATCGATTTTAGTAAGCGAAACGACAATCGGAAAGTCGATTGTCAAGTGAAATAAGAAAAAGAAAAAAAAAGGGGACATATATATATTTGTGTGCGTGTATTTATCCTTATGTGAATTCGGTGAAGGAACAATGAGCGAATTAACTCGAAACTGTAGGGCGAGTAATAAAAAAACGCCCGGTTGCAAGAATGAATAAATCACAACAGACACGGAAGAGTTGGAATTCCGATGTGGGTATCGGAAACCGGACATCGGAAGTTTGTAACAAATATAATTAGAGCATGATTCAGAACTTACAAGGAAATACCTGACAGGTGCAAAGAGTTCTAAGTCAAGGAAACTTTGAGATAAGGAAACTTTCAAGACGTTGCAAAACACCTGCTAGAAGCAATAAAGTTAGCAAAGAAAATTACTTTCCGGGTGCACGACTGAGCTACCTATTTAAGCGGAGCGCGAATAGGTAGCAGCATCGAACTTACAATTCACCTCTCTTAGCATTTACTTCTTTAAACTTAAACTCACTTTCTTTCATAAACCTATTTTTCTACCTAGCTTTTTTCTACTAGTTTTCTCTTTCCTTAAAAACCAAGTTTCCTTCAAATTCCCCCCGCGTCTACTTCTCCTGCGTCTAATTCTCCCGCGACGACTTCTCCGCGTCTGTTGTTCTCCATCCATTTGACTACCCAACTATCTGAGATGTAAGTGCAACTTTTAAATACAATACTGATCGAGTTTCATTCAACTTGACTTCTGATGTACCCCCTCCCCCCTATCCAAGCAAGTTCAACGCTCCCCATTATGCAGCACACAAAAGTTACGTTATACAGTCAACGAACCCGGATCCTTCCTCGTCAACGAACCCGGATCCTGCCTCCACTTTGGACTTAGTCAAAATTCAGTCAACGAACCCGGATCCTGCCTCCACTTTGGACTTAGTCAAAATTCAGTCAACGAACCCGGATCCTGCCTCCACTTTGGACTTGGTCAAAATTCAGTCAACGAACCCGGATCCTGCCTCGTCAACGAACCTGGATCCTGCCTACACTTTGGACTTAGTCAAAATTCAATCAACTAACCCGGATCCTGCCTCGAAGGGTCAACGAACCCGGACCCTGCCTCGTCAACGAACCCGGGTCCTGCATCCACTTTGGACTTAGTCAAAATTCAGTCAACGAACCCGGATCCTGCCTCGACGTGTCAACGAACCCGGATCCTGCCTCGAAGGGTCAACGAACCCGGACCCTGCCTCGTCAACGAACCCGGATCCTGCCTCTTCAACGAACCCGGATCCTGCCTACACTTTGGACTTAGTCAAAATTCAGTCAACGAACCCGGATCCTGCCTCGACGTGTCAACGAACCCGGATCCTGCCTACACTTTGGACTTAGTCAAAATTCAATCAATGAACCCGGATCCTGCCTCGAAGGGTCAACGAACCCGGACCCTGCCTCGACAACGAACGCGGATCCTGCCTCCAGTTTGAACTTAGTCAAAATTCAGTCAACAAACCCGGATCCTGCCTCGACGAGTCAATGAACCCGGATCCTGCCTCGTCAACGAACCCGAATCCTGCCTCGTCAACGAACCCGGATCCTGCCTTTAATTTGGACTTAGTCAAAATTCAGTCAACGAACCCGGATCCTGCCTCCACTTTGGACTTAGTCAAAATTCAGTCAACGAACCCGGATCCTGCCTCGTCAACGAACCCGGATCCTGCCTCGAAGGGTCAACAAACCCGGATCCTGCCTCGTCAACGAACCCGGATCCTGAATTGACAGTGAACCCGGATCCTGCCTCGTCAACAAACACGGATCCTGCTTCGTCAACGAACCCGGATCCCACCTCCGCTTTGGACTTAGTCAAAATTCAGTCAACGAACCCGGATCCTGCCTCGACGTGTCAACGAACCCGGATCCTGCCTTGACAATGAACCCGGATCCTGCCTCGTCAACAAACACGGATCCTGCCTCGTCAACGAACCCGGATCCTGCCTCATGAACGAACCCGGATCCTGCCTCCACTTTGGACTTAGTCAAAATTCAGTCAACGAACCCGGATCCTGCCTTGACAATGAACCCGGATCCTGCCTCGTCAACAAACACGGATCCTGCCTCGTCAACGAACCCGGATCCTGCCTCGTCAACGAACCCGGATCCTGCCTCCACTTTGGACTTATTCAAAATTCAGTCAACGAACCCGGATCCTTCCTCGTCAACGAACCCGGATCCTGCCTCCACTTTGGACTTAGTCAAAATTCAGTCAACGAACCCGGATCCTGCCTTGACAATGAACCCGGATCCTGCCTCGTCAACAAACACGGATCCTGCCTCGTCAATGAACCCGGATCCTGCCTCGTGAACGAACCCGGATCCTGCCTCCACTTTGGACTTAGTCAAAATTCAGTCAACGAAACCAGATCCTGCCTCGACGTGTCAACGAACCCGGATCCTGCCTTGACAATGAACCCGGATCCTGCCTCGTCAACAAACACGGATCCTGCCTCGTCAACGAGCCCGGATCCTGCCTCGTCAACGAACCCGGATCCTGCCTCCACTTTGAAATTAGTCAAAATTCAGTCAACGAACCCGGATCCTTCCTCGTCAACGAACCTGGATCCTGCCTCCACTTTGGACTTAGTCAAAATTCAGTCAACGAACCCGGATCCTGCCTCCACTTTGGACTTGGTCAAAATTCAGTCAACGAACCCCGGATCCTGCCTCGTCAACGAACCTGGATCCTGCCTACACTTTGGACTTAGTCAAAATTCAATCAACTAACCCGGATCCTGCCTCGAAGGGTCAACGAACCCGGACCCTGCCTCGTCAACGAACCCGGGTCCTGCATCCACTTTGGACTTAGTCAAAATTCAGTCAACGAACCCGGATCCTGCCTCGACGTGTCAACGAACCCGGATCCTGCCTCGAAGGGTCAACGAACCCGGACCCTGCCTCGTCAACGAACCCGGATCCTGCCTCGTCAACAAACCCGGATCCTGCCTTGACAGTGAACCCGGATCCTGCCTCGTCAACAAACACGGATCCTGCTTCGTCAACAAACCCGGATCCTACCTCCACTTTGGACTTAGTCAAAATTCAGTCAACGAACCCGGATCCTGCCTCGACGAGTCAATGAACCCGGATCCTGCCTCGTCAACGAACCCGGATCCTACCTCGTCAACGAACCCGGATCCTGCCTTGTCAACGAACCCGGATCCTGCCTTTAATTTGGACTTATTCAAAATTCAGTCAACGAACCCGGATCCTGCCTCGTCAACGAACCCGGATCCTGCCTCGAAGGGTCAACAAACCCGGATCCTGCCTCGTCAACGAACCCGGATCCTGCCTTGACAATGAACCCTTACCCTGCCTCGACAACGAACCCGGATTCTGCATCCACTTTGGACTTAGTCAAAATTCAGTCAACAAACCCGGATCCTGGATCGACGAGTCAACGAACCCGGATCCTGCCTCGTCAACGAACCCCGATCCTGCCTCCACTTTGGACTTAGTCAAAACTCAGTCAACGAACCCGGATCCTTCCTCGTCAACGAACCCGGATCCTGCCTCCACTTTGGACTTAGTCAAAATTCAGTCAACGAACCCGGATCCTGCCTCCACTTTGGACTTAGTCAAAATTCAGTCAACGAACCCGGATCCTGCCTTGACAATGAACCCGGATCCTGCCTCGTCAACGAACCCGGATCCTGCCTCCACTTTGGACTTAGTCAACATTCAGTCAACGAACTCGGATCCTGCCTCCACTTTGGACTTAGTCAAAATTCAGTGAACGAACCTGGATCCTGCCTCGTCAGCGAACCCGGATCCTTCCTACACTTTGGACTTAGTCAAAATTCAGTCAACGAACCCGGATCCTGCCTCCACTTTGGACTTAGTCAAAATTCAGTCAACGAACCCGGATCCTGCCTCCACTTTGGACTTAGTAAAAATTCAGTCAACGAACCCGGATCCTTCCTCGTCAACAAACACGGATCCTGCCTCGTCAACGAACCCGGATCCTGCCTCGTCAACGAACCCGGATCCTGCCTCCACTTTGGACTTAGTCAAAATTCAGTCAACGAACCCGGATCCTTCCTCGTCAACGAACCCGGATCCTGCCTCCACTTTGGACTTAGTCAAAATTCAGTCAACGAACCCGGATCCTGCCTCCACTTTGGACTTGGTCAAAATTCAGTCAGCGAACCCGGATCCTGCCTCGTCAACGAACCCGGATCCTGCCTACACTTTGGACATAGTCAAAATTCAATCAACTAACCCGGATCCTGCCTCGAAGGGTCAACGAACCCGGACCCTGCCTCGTCAACGAACCCGGATCCTGCCTTCACTTTGGACTTAGTCAAAATTCAGTCAACGAACCCGGATCCTGCCTCGTCAACAAACACGGATCCTGCCTCGTCAACGAGCCCGGATCCTTCCTCGTCAACGAACCCGGATCCTGCCGCCACTTTGAAATTAGTCAAAATTCAGTCAACGAACCCGGATCCTGCCTCCACTTTGGACTTAGTCAAAATTCAGTCAACGAACCCGGATCCTGCCTCCACTTTGGACTTGGTCAAAATTCAGTCAACGAACCCGGATCCTGCCTCGTCAACGAACCTGGATCCTGCCTACACTTTGGACTTAGTCAAAATTCAGTCAACGAACCCGGATCCTTCCTCGTCAACGAACCCGGATCCTGCCTCCACTTTGGACTTAGTCAAAATTCAGTCAACGAACCCGGATCCTGCCGCCACTTTGAAATTAGTCAAAATTCAATCAACTAACCCGGATCCTGCCTCGAAGGGTCAACGAACCCGGACCCTGCCTCGTCAACGAACCCGGGTCCTGCATCCACTTTGGACTTAGTCAAAATTCAGTCAACGAACCCGGATCCTGCCTCGACGTGTCAACGAACCCGGATCCTGCCTCGAAGGGTCAACGAACCCGGACCCTGCCTCGTCAACGAACCCGGATCCTGCCTCGTCAACGAACCCGGATCCTGCCTTGACAGTGAACCCGGATCCTGCCTCGTCAACAAACACGGATCCTGCTTCGTCAACAAACCCGGATCCTACCTCCACTTTGGACTTAGTCAAAATTCAGTCAACGAACCCGGATCCTGCCTCTTCAACGAACCCGGATCCTGCCTACACTTTGGACTTAGTCAAAATTCAGTCAACGAACCCGGATCCTGCCTCGACGTGTCAACGAACCCGGATCCTGCCTACACTTTGGACTTAGTCAAAATTCAATCAATGAACCCGGATCCTGCCTCGAAGGGTCAACGAACCCGGACCCTGCCTCGACAACGAACGCGGATCCTGCCTCCAGTTTGAACTTAGTCAAAATTCAGTCAACAAACCCGGATCCTGCCTCGACGAGTCAATGAACCCGGATCCTGCCTCGTCAACGAACCCGAATCCTGCCTCGTCAACGAACCCGGATCCTGCCTTTAATTTGGACTTAGTCAAAATTCAGTCAACGAACCCGGATCCTGCCTCGTCAACGAACCCGAATCCTGCCTCGTCAACAAACCCGGATCCTACCTCCACTTTGGACTTAGTCAAAATTCAGTCAACGAACCCGGATCCTGCCTCTTCAACGAACCCGGATCCTGTCTACACTTTGGACTTAGTCAAAATTCAGTCAACGAACCCGGATCCTGCCTCGACGTGTCAACGAACCCGGATCCTGCCTACACTTTGGACTTAGTCAAAATTCAATCAATGAACCCGGATCCTGCCTCGACGTGTCAACGAACCCGGATCCTGCCTCGAAGGGTCAACGAACCCGGACCCTGCCTCGTCAACGAACCCGGATCCTGCCTCGTCAACAAACCCGGATCCTGCCTTGACAGTGAACCCGGATCCTGCCTCGTCAACAAACACGGATCCTGCTTCGTCAACAAACCCGGATCCTACCTCCACTTTGGACTTAGTCAAAATTCAGTCAACGAACCCGGATCCTGCCTCGACGAGTCAATGAACCCGGATCCTGCCTCGTCAACGAACCCGGATCCTACCTCGTCAACGAACCCGGATCCTGCCTTGTCAACGAACCCGGATCCTGCCTTTAATTTGGACTTATTCAAAATTCAGTCAACGAACCCGGATCCTGCCTCGTCAACGAACCCGGATCCTGCCTCGAAGGGTCAACAAACCCGGATCCTGCCTCGTCAACGAACCCGGATCCTGCCTTGACAATGAACCCTTACCCTGCCTCGACAACGAACCCGGATTCTGCATCCACTTTGGACTTAGTCAAAATTCAGTCAACAAACCCGGATCCTGGATCGACGAGTCAACGAACCCGGATCCTGCCTCGTCAACGAACCCCGATCCTGCCTCCACTTTGGACTTAGTCAAAACTCAGTCAACGAACCCGGATCCTTCCTCGTCAACGAACCCGGATCCTGCCTCCACTTTGGACTTAGTCAAAATTCAGTCAACGAACCCGGATCCTGCCTCCACTTTGGACTTAGTCAAAATTCAGTCAACGAACCCGGATCCTGCCTTGACAATGAACCCGGATCCTGCCTCGTCAACGAACCCGGATCCTGCCTCCACTTTGGACTTAGTCAACATTCAGTCAACGAACTCGGATCCTGCCTCCACTTTGGACTTAGTCAAAATTCAGTGAACGAACCTGGATCCTGCCTCGTCAGCGAACCCGGATCCTTCCTACACTTTGGACTTAGTCAAAATTCAGTCAACGAACCCGGATCCTGCCTCCACTTTGGACTTAGTCAAAATTCAGTCAACGAACCCGGATCCTGCCTCCACTTTGGACTTAGTAAAAATTCAGTCAACGAACCCGGATCCTTCCTCGTCAACAAACACGGATCCTGCCTCGTCAACGAACCCGGATCCTGCCTCGTCAACGAACCCGGATCCTGCCTCCACTTTGGACTTAGTCAAAATTCAGTCAACGAACCCGGATCCTTCCTCGTCAACGAACCCGGATCCTGCCTCCACTTTGGACTTAGTCAAAATTCAGTCAACGAACCCGGATCCTGCCTCCACTTTGGACTTGGTCAAAATTCAGTCAGCGAACCCGGATCCTGCCTCGTCAACGAACCCGGATCCTGCCTACACTTTGGACATAGTCAAAATTCAATCAACTAACCCGGATCCTGCCTCGAAGGGTCAACGAACCCGGACCCTGCCTCGTCAACGAACCCGGATCCTGCCTTCACTTTGGACTTAGTCAAAATTCAGTCAACGAACCCGGATCCTGCCTCGTCAACAAACACGGATCCTGCCTCGTCAACGAGCCCGGATCCTTCCTCGTCAACGAACCCGGATCCTGCCGCCACTTTGAAATTAGTCAAAATTCAGTCAACGAACCCGGATCCTGCCTCTTCAACGAACCCGGATCCTGCCTACACTTTGGACTTAGTCAAAATTCAGTCAACGAACCCGGATCCTGCCTCGACGTGTCAACGAACCCGGATCCTGCCTACACTTTGGACTTAGTCAAAATTCAATCAATGAACCCGGATCCTGCCTCGACGTGTCAACGAACCCGGATCCTGCCTCGAAGGGTCAACGAACCCGGACCCTGCCTCGTCAACGAACCCGGATCCTGCCTCGTCAACAAACCCGGATCCTGCCTTGACAGTGAACCCGGATCCTGCCTCGTCAACAAACACGGATCCTGCTTCGTCAACAAACCCGGATCCTACCTCCACTTTGGACTTAGTCAAAATTCAGTCAACGAACCCGGATCCTGCCTCGACGAGTCAATGAACCCGGATCCTGCCTCGTCAACGAACCCGGATCCTACCTCGTCAACGAACCCGGATCCTGCCTTGTCAACGAACCCGGATCCTGCCTTTAATTTGGACTTATTCAAAATTCAGTCAACGAACCCGGATCCTGCCTCGTCAACGAACCCGGATCCTGCCTCGAAGGGTCAACAAACCCGGATCCTGCCTCGTCAACGAACCCGGATCCTGCCTTGACAATGAACCCTTACCCTGCCTCGACAACGAACCCGGATTCTGCATCCACTTTGGACTTAGTCAAAATTCAGTCAACAAACCCGGATCCTTGATCGACGAGTCAACGAACCCGGATCCTGCCTCGTCAACGAACCCCGATCCTGCCTCCACTTTGGACTTAGTCAAAACTCAGTCAACGAACCCGGATCCTTCCTCGTCAACGAACCCGGATCCTGCCTCCACTTTGGACTTAGTCAAAATTCAGTCAACGAACCCGGATCCTGCCTCCACTTTGGACTTAGTCAAAATTCAGTCAACGAACCCGGATCCTGCCTTGACAATGAACCCGGATCCTGCCTCGTCAACGAACCCGGATCCTGCCTCCACTTTGGACTTAGTCAACATTCAGTCAACGAACTCGGATCCTGCCTCCACTTTGGACTTAGTCAAAATTCAGTGAACGAACCTGGATCCTGCCTCGTCAGCGAACCCGGATCCTTCCTACACTTTGGACTTAGTCAAAATTCAGTCAACGAACCCGGATCCTGCCTCCACTTTGGACTTAGTCAAAATTCAGTCAACGAACCCGGATCCTGCCTCCACTTTGGACTTAGTAAAAATTCAGTCAACGAACCCGGATCCTTCCTCGTCAACAAACACGGATCCTGCCTCGTCAACGAACCCGGATCCTGCCTCGTCAACGAACCCGGATCCTGCCTCCACTTTGGACTTAGTCAAAATTCAGTCAACGAACCCGGATCCTTCCTCGTCAACGAACCCGGATCCTGCCTCCACTTTGGACTTAGTCAAAATTCAGTCAACAAACCCGGATCCTGCCTCCACTTTGGACTTGGTCAAAATTCAGTCAGCGAACCCGGATCCTGCCTCGTCAACGAACCCGGATCCTGCCTACACTTTGGACATAGTCAAAATTCAATCAACTAACCCGGATCCTGCCTCGAAGGGTCAACGAACCCGGACCCTGCCTCGTCAACGAACCCGGATCCTGCCTTCACTTTGGACTTAGTCAAAATTCAGTCAACGAACCCGGATCCTGCCTCGTCAACAAACACGGATCCTGCCTCGTCAACGAGCCCGGATCCTTCCTCGTCAACGAACCCGGATCCTGCCGCCACTTTGAAATTAGTCAAAATTCAGTCAACGAACCCGGATCCTGCCTCCACTTTGGACTTAGTCAAAATTCAGTCAACGAACCCGGATCCTGCCTCCACTTTGGACTTGGTCAAAATTCAGTCAACGAACCCGGATCCTGCCTCGTCAACGAACCTGGATCCTGCCTACACTTTGGACTTAGTCAAAATTCAGTCAACGAACCCGGATCCTTCCTCGTCAACGAACCCGGATCCTGCCTCCACTTTGGACTTAGTCAAAATTCAGTCAACGAACCCGGATCCTGCCGCCACTTTGAAATTAGTCAAAATTCAATCAACTAACCCGGATCCTGCCTCGAAGGGTCAACGAACCCGGACCCTGCCTCGTCAACGAACCCGGGTCCTGCATCCACTTTGGACTTAGTCAAAATTCAGTCAACGAACCCGGATCCTGCCTCGACGTGTCAACGAACCCGGATCCTGCCTCGAAGGGTCAACGAACCCGGACCCTGCCTCGTCAACGAACCCGGATCCTGCCTCGTCAACGAACCCGGATCCTGCCTTGACAGTGAACCCGGATCCTGCCTCGTCAACAAACACGGATCCTGCTTCGTCAACAAACCCGGATCCTACCTCCACTTTGGACTTAGTCAAAATTCAGTCAACGAACCCGGATCATGCCTCTTCAACGAACCCGGATCCTGCCTACACTTTGGACTTAGTCAAAATTCAGTCAACGAACCCGGATCCTGCCTCGACGTGTCAACGAACCCGGATCCTGCCTACACTTTGGACTTAGTCAAAATTCAATCAATGAACCCGGATCCTGCCTCGAAGGGTCAACGAACCCGGACCCTGCCTCGACAACGAACGCGGATCCTGCCTCCAGTTTGAACTTAGTCAAAATTCAGTCAACAAACCCGGATCCTGCCTCGACGAGTCAATGAACCCGGATCCTGCCTCGTCAACGAACCCGAATCCTGCCTCGTCAACGAACCCGGATCCTGCCTTTAATTTGGACTTAGTCAAAATTCAGTCAACGAACCCGGATCCTGCCTCGTCAACGAACCCGAATCCTGCCTCGTCAACAAACCCGGATCCTACCTCCACTTTGGACTTAGTCAAAATTCAGTCAACGAACCCGGATCCTGCCTCTTCAACGAACCCGGGTCCTGCATCCACTTTGGACCCGGATCCTGCCTCGTCAACGAACCCGAATCCTGCCTCGTCAACGAACCCGGATCCTGCCTTTAATTTGGACTTAGTCAAAATTCAGTCAACGAACCCGGATCCTGCCTCGTCAACGAACCCAGATCCTGCCTCGTGAACGAACCCGGATCCTGCCTCCACTTTGGACTTAGTCAAAATTCAGTCAACGAACCCAGATCCTGCCTCGACGTGTCAACGAACCCGGATCCTGCCTTGACAATGAACCCGGATCCTGCCTCGTCAACAAACACGGATCCT
Source organism: Branchinecta lindahli (assembly GCA_023053555.1). Taxonomy (NCBI): domain Eukaryota; kingdom Metazoa; phylum Arthropoda; class Branchiopoda; order Anostraca; family Branchinectidae; genus Branchinecta; species Branchinecta lindahli. The sequence goes on from JAKZAO010000015.1 coordinate 306,436, forward strand.
GCCTCGTCAACGAGCCCGGATCCTGCATCGTCAACGAACCCGGATCCTGCCTCCACTTTGAAATTAGTCAAAATTCAGTCAACGAACCCGGATCCTTCCTCGTCAACGAACCCGGATCCTGCCTCCACTTTGGACTTAGTCAAAATTCAGTCAACGAACCCGGATCCTGCCTCCACTTTGGACTTGGTCAAAATTCAGTCAACGAACCCGGATCCTGCCTCGTCAACGAACCTGGATCCTGCCTACACTTTGGACTTAGTCAAAATTCAATCAACTAACACGGATCCTGCCTCGAAGGGTCAACGAAACCGGACCCTGCCTCGTCAACGAACCCGGATCCTGCCTCCACTTTGGACTTAGTCAAAATTCAGTCAACGAACCCGGATCCTGCCTCGTCAACAAACACGGATCCTGCCTCGTCAACGAGCCCGGATCCTGCCTCGTCAACGAACCCGGATCCTGCCGCCACTTTGACATTAGTCAAAATTCAGTCAACGAACCCGGATCCTTCCTCGTCAACGAACCCGGATCCTGCCTCCACTTTGGACTTAGTCAAAATTCAGTCAACGAACCCGGATCCTGCCTCCACTTTGGACTTGGTCAAAATTCAGTCAACGAACCCGGATCCTGCCTCGTCAACGAACCTGGATCCTGCCTACACTTTGGACTTAGTCAAAATTCAGTCAACGAACCCGGATCCTTCCTCGTCAACGAACCCGGATCCTGCCTCCACTTTGGACTTAGTCAAAATTCAGTCAACGAACCCGGATCCTGCCGCCACTTTGAAATTAGTCAAAATTCAATCAACTAACCCGGATCCTGCCTCGAAGGGTCAACGAACCCGGACCCTGCCTCGTCAACGAACCCGGGTCCTGCATCCACTTTGGACTTAGTCAAAATTCAGTCAACGAACCCGGATCCTGCCTCGACGTGTCAACGAACCCGGATCCTGCCTCGAAGGGTCAACGAACCCGGACCCTGCCTCGTCAACGAACCCGGATCCTGCCTCGTCAACGAACCCGGATCCTGCCTTGACAGTGAACCCGGATCCTGCCTCGTCAACAAACACGGATCCTGCTTCGTCAACAAACACGGATCCTGCTTCGTCAACAAACCCGGATCCTACCTCCACTTTGGACTTAGTCAAAATTCAGTCAACGAACACGGATCCTGCCTCTTCAACGAACCCGGATCCTGCCTACACTTTGGACTTAGTCAAAATTCAATCAATGAACCCGGATCCTGCCTCGAAGGGTCAACGAACCCGGACCCTGCCTCGACAACGAACGCGAATCCTGCCTCCAGTTTGAACTTAGTCAAAATTCAGTCAACAAACCCGGATCCTGCCTCGACGAGTCAATGAACCCGGATCCTGCCTCGTCAACGAACCCGAATCCTGCCTCGTCAACGAACCCGGATCCTGCCTTTAATTTGGACTTAGTCAAAATTCAGTCAACGAACCCGGATCCTGCCTCGTCAACGAACCCGAATCCTGCCTCGTCAACAAACCCGGATCCTACCTCCACTTTGGACTTAGTCAAAATTCAGTCAACGAACCCGGATCCTGCCTCTTCAACGAACCCGGGTCCTGCATCCACTTTGGACCCGGATCCTGCCTCGTCAACGAACCCGAATCCTGCCTCGTCAACGAACCCGGATCCTGCCTTTAATTTGGACTTAGTCAAAATTCAGTCAACGAACCCGGATCCTGCCTCGTCAACGAACCCAGATCCTGCCTCGTGAACGAACCCGGATCCTGCCTCCACTTTGGACTTAGTCAAAATTCAGTCAACGAACCCAGATCCTGCCTCGACGTGTCAACGAACCCGGATCCTGCCTTGACAATGAACCCGGATCCTGCCTCGTCAACAAACACGGATCCTGCCTCGTCAACGAGCCCGGATCCTGCCTCGTCAACGAACCCGGATCCTGCCTCCACTTTGAAATTAGTCAAAATTCAGTCAACGAACCCGGATCCTTCCTCGTCAACGAACCCGGATCCTGCCTCCACTTTGGACTTAGTCAAAATTCAGTCAACGGACCCGGATCCTGCCTCCACTTTGGACTTGGTCAAAATTCAGTCAACGAACCCGGATCCTGCCTCGTCAACGAACCTGGATCCTGCCTACACTTTGGACTTAGTCAAAATTCAATCAACTAACCTGGATCCTGCCTCGAAGGGTCAACGAACCCGGACCCTGCCTCGTCAACGAACCCGGGTCCTGCATCCACTTTGGACTTAGTCAAAATTCAGTCAACGAACCCGGATCCTGCCTCGACGTGTCAACGAACCCGGACCCTGCCTCGTCAACGAACCCGGATCCTGCCTCGTCAACAAACCCGGATCCTGCCTTGACAGTGAACCCGGATCCTGCCTCGTCAACAAACACGTGTTATATTAGGTATCTCGTTATACCTTCTGTGTTAACTTCTAAACACCTTATAACCGTGTAGCGTGTACCCGAGCGGTTAGTACGTATGCTGACTAGAGTGGTAGCCTGAGTGGTATCCTCGAAGGGTTGGTTCGTGGCTGTGGAGGGGGAGCTTAGACGGTTGGCCCTAGGTCCCTACATTCAACAAACCATGTTTTACAAAACACACTTACTTTTAATGTTGAAATCCTCCATACAGTATAAACATCCGTAATCCAACTGATAGACTATAGTTCACCGAATACAATACATTGACTGCTCATTACGAACTGCCCAATACTGACTGCTCAATACGACTCAAAACACTGACTATTTATACTACTTTTCCTCCAGAGGTCCTTCTAATAGAACATTAACTTATTAGCGAACTATTAGCGCAAAGAACCTCTGGAGAGAAAGTCCATAGAGCTCCCTCTAATAAGGCATTAACTCTAGATGTTTAAAAGCATCTAGAGTGAGACGATTAGCCTCTAACAAGACAATAACCTTTAGAGCGAGATTGAATGACTAATAAAACAACCGCTGGAGAGAGAGAGCCGATACGTACGGTCTGTACGGAAACTAAAAAGGTTTGTGTCATTAACGATACAGGGAATGGTTTCGAATAAATATCTTCTCAATTTTGCTGAAGATTAATTCGTTACAATCCTCCCTCCTTAGAAAAAGTGTCTCCTGACACAGCTCTAGAAATACATGCCCTAAACCTACACAAAGGCTATCCGAAAAACGCGTGTCCTAATATGTACATATATATCAGGAAGAAAGTTGTTATATCAGCTTTGCTTGAAAATTAACTTAGCTTTCCCAAAAATCTGATTTCAACAACCATTTTTACATCGTGAGATCAACGCATTCCAATCTGGTAGACCTGTCACTCCGATGTTCATTTCTTTTAGTTCGGCCACTATATTTATCTTTTAAAGTCTAGTAACAGCGGCCAATGGCAACACTTGTGGTAGCCAAAATACAAAAGTAAATGGCTCAATTTAGGTTGCCGGATTTCTGTGGTGAAGTTCATTCTCCCCACTAATCCTCTAGTTTAGCTCACGCCATTACTTGACACTGGGTATTCTTCTAAACCCAAGTCAGCCGTAGGCTGACCGCATCCAGTGTGTAAACACCCTTCATAGTGGCCTCTTTCTTGAACCGAGTGGCGAGTCTAACTTCAATTGGATTGTCTACACCTTATTAGTTAATTGGAAAGTTGTCCTTACTGAAATCAGAACTTCCAGGTTTTTACTTCAGACTTCCCTTCCCCCCTTAAGAAAGAAAAGAAATGCGTTACCCATATAACAACTTTTAACCAGAAAATTCCCATCTTTGCGATGCAATGTAGCCTAAATTACAAAGAAATACTTCATATTGAATGCTCTCGAGGAACGTTATCAACTAGACCTACACATTAATAAACGAAATCCTGTTAAGCTCCGGCAAAAGTCTCCTATCTTCACTTATTACTGCGAAAATAAACTTTTAACTGTCTATGTCTAAGTCCCATAAATCTAGATCCTAAAACAAACAAAAAAAAAACGTGCCCTTGAACATCAGTTAGGGTTGACTTAAATTCTATAATCACAAAATTTGGCTTGCCAATTGTCTTGGCAAATTGTCTTTTGACCTTTACAGCAACATAAAGTTCTTTTCCTTCTGTATATTTCCGACTGTAACATAGTCTCTTTTGTCGGTTACTGAATGTTTTTGAATATGGTAAGGTAAGACTTACACATACGGCAATGTCATTGGCTTCTTTTAAGCTAGTTTCTTCTTCGGGACTCACATCCGGATCCCTAATTCCTGGTGATGGCCCTGTGCCACCTTCCTGCTATCAACAGTCACCTCTTCTTCTGACGTTTAGTTGGCTTCTTCCGTTGTCTAATCTGGTTTTCTTCTTCAGTTGCAATGGTTCTCTTCTGTTTAGCCTCTTCTTTGGCAAGAGGTCCTTATCTGTTCTTCTTGGATCGAAGGCTTAGAGTCAGTCTTGCTTGAACATCGTCTTCGGAATCCGTAGCTGTCAGACCTCTGTCTGATTAGTTTCGTGCTGAAGACGCTGGGTCGATCCTTCGTAAGGTTGTCCTTCCGCTCGCTTGTGGGTGCGAGCATCTCTGGTATGATGATCTCATCGTTGGTGTCTCTCTTACTCGACTGAATTGTAACTCGGACTTAAACCCACAATATTTGCTGCTTATTTGCTTTACGGAAAACTAGCTGTCGACCCATTTTCAGTTTAATTCTTTAAACCATTCCAGCTTTTCCTCATAGCAAAATCTCTTTTCGCACCAGCAACGGAGCTCTATTTAAATCCTTTACCCTTAATGATTACTGACGCAGCTTCTGATGTTTAAAACTTTCTTTTAGGACAACCTTATTTCCTCCTTAATAGTCCTTGGTCCGAAGTTACCAGTTATTTCAGAGAGACACATTACCTGTAAAATACAAAACAGATTAATCTAAATCTGCTCATCTTGGCGGGTACTTCTTCCCGCCCAAGGGTGACAAAAACTCACCCCCCTTCTTTCTTGGAGCATCTTCTCCAAGGAGAAATCTGATTATCCTGGCGGATACTTCTTCCCGCCCAGGGGTGATCAAACTCACCCCTCGCTAACTATTAGCGTTTACTCGAATGTAACTTGGCCAAAGTTCCATTTAATTTTAGTGGTGTTCCACTTGCTTTTCAGTCAGGAGTACATTCTCTTAAAGCACAAGTTATATGTTCTTTTCTGGGACTTCTAAGGAAAATTCAAAAATCAACCACGGGGAATAGATCAGGTCCTGGGACTAAAACAAATCCGGGGAATAAATCAAACCTAATTCTTGCATGTATTACAGTGTAAATCAAGTAGACCAACAGTGACCGAGCTCACTCAAGGTTTGCTGGTGCATGACAACACTGAACAATACAGTTCTTTACCTTAATCACAAAAGAATAGGGTAAGGAAAAACAACTTTTAAGATTTTAGGCTTTTTATGCTCAAATGCGATTAAGTGTACTCAGTGAACGACAGTTCATGACGCTGTTATTCACTTGACACGTAGTAATCGTGAAAATTTGAATCCCTATTTCTGTGTCCCACCTCCCAGTTTCGTGTACGTTAACTTGTCTGGCTGCTTTCTGTCTCGTAATGGTCTCGACTGTCTACTTGAGAGCGACTCAAGATACAGTTTGTACTCCTCCTGTTTTGCTTTCTTTGATGCTTGTTCTGCTGACCGTGTGGCATCTAAATCTGGCCTACCCCTTTTGCTCGATGTGGCTTGGTCAAATTTATGTTGGTGCAAACGTTGTTCGATGTGACTTTTTCTTACCAACCGTTTGGCTGCCAAGCCAGTTGACTGAGGTAGACTATTTGCTCTCCCGCGGATCGGTTCCACGGGGGCAAAAATATCGACTGACGGTTCCCCTATAGCCTGCTGCGTAGGGATTTCGGTCGTCAGCGGTTCTGATGGCTGCTCTGAGCCAACTGATCCTGGAGTAGACCCTACTTCTTTGCTTGGGTTTCCTGTAGCTTCTTGCCGTGGGTTCGTTACAACTTCTGGTCTTTGACCTTCCAGTATCTCTTCGATGGTGGTGGAGCCACCTGTTCTCTGTTCAGGAGCCTCCCCCTCCTCTTTCGTTGCAGTTGAGGTAGATTTTGAGTCAGTTGATCCTGATGAAATTGACGCATCTTTCAGAGGGCTCCTCCTCCGCCATAGCTGCTCTTCATCAGCTATACCTGTCTGAGGCTCTGGACCGGCTGTGTTACCTGATGCGGGGCTTTTAAATGAGCCGGCACTACTTTGTGAGCTTTGGCTTTTACGCAACTTTTCCTCCTTGCGTTTTTGTTTGTGCTTAACTGCCATGTCATAAACTAGTAGGCCCAAATCTCCTAGTGGGTCTGGGAACGGGTACTCTCTTGCTCTTTCTCTCCAGTTCTTCTTGCCTCTGTGCACTGGAGTAGACCCGCTTTCAGTGTCTGGTATTCTTCCGCCGATAAACGCCCGAGCTGGGCTCTTACTTTCTTCTCGTTTCAGCTGTGGGGTAGAACTAGAAGGTCCTGGTGTAAATAAGTCTTTCGGCTGGAAGACTTCGTCTTCTTCCATTGTATCATTGTAGTTCTGACCCATATAGTTGTCCCATGCGAGCTCACTCGGTGTCGCTTTTGTTCTGTCAAGGAAACGGTCCTTGAAGTCGGGAGTGCCTTCGATATCCAAGTCTGCTGGTGACGAGTATCTTCGTCCTTTCGTGTCATCAGGTGTCCACTGAAATGGACTTGGCAGATCTGAATAGTCACCATCGTGCAGTTCGCTTGGTATCTTATATCTGGGCGTCCTGGGAGCGGAGGCTGCTGTATCTGAGAATTCTTCCTCACTGTCCTCTAACTCTTCTTCTTCTGGTGGTATATCAGATGAACGTGTATTTCCTCCGGCAGAAGAGTTTGAATCTTCGAAGAAATGAGCTGGCACGCTTGTCTGGGCTGGTTCAGTTGATGTTGAGGGTCTAGCAGAGCTGGTATTGCTTGGTATCTGCTGAGTGTCTGGCCTTCCACCTTCGTCACCACTTTCGTCATCTGAAGAATCGGACCCGTCGTCTGATGAATCGGATTCCTCATCCTTGTGTGGTGGCTCGGCGAACCGCACTTTCCTGGCTGATTTTGCCGATGTTTGTATTTCCTCCTCAACCTCAACCTGGCCTTCCCAAAGCCTATACGGTGTATAAGGCTTCAGGCGATTTTGATGGACAACTGATTTCTTGTTGTCGCTTACTCGAGTGGTTTCGTAGTTGAGTTTGTTCTCTAGTACTGCTGTCACTCGGTAAGGTCCCGCCCAGCGAATTTTGTCAAGCTTCTGGTGTCGTGCCTCCGGTGGAACGTGAAGCAAAACTAACTGTCCCACTTCAAACTGATGATATTTCAAATCTGTATCATAATATTTCTTCTGTTTTTCCTTTGCTGTTTTGATATTTTGACCCACCATGTCAAAAGCTAGCTTCTGCCTCATTATCATTTCTGATTTATAGTTAACGTCCGAATCGTAATATGTGCGACTGCTTATAATGCCATCTGATGGGAAACGAGGTTCACGCAAAAATGTCATAAAGTGAGGGGTGTCCTGTATTGATTCTTGGTAAGCCGTGTTAATCGCCCACTGGACATATGGAAGAAAATTCTCCCAATCCGAAAAATCTCTTCGGCTCACATACATACTGAGAATATTTGCAATTTCCCTGTTGTGTCTTTCTGTGGCTCCGTTACAGGCAGGATGGAAACTTGAAGTCCTGAGTCCCTTAATATTCAAGATTTCGATAGTAGCTTTGAAAATTGAACTCATGAATTCGCTACCTTGGTCACTAATTATCTGATCACAGCAACCATAAATCAGGACAAACTTCTCGACAAACGCCTTTGCGACCTCGTTTGCCGACTTATCAGGAATAGGTGCCAAAGTCACGTGCTTAGTAAAGTGATCAGTTATCACGAGCACGTACTTGTTACCTTGGTCCGACCGATTGAACGGACCCAACAAGTCTAAACCAACCAACTCTAAGGGACGACTCACCTCTGGAAGCGAGCCAAGAGGTGCTTTCGGGGTGTAAGGTAAGCCTTTGCGCTGACTGCACTTGAGACAACCTTGAACATATCCTTTGATGATGGAAAACATGTCTCTGAAATAGCAGCGCTCCCGTATGCGCTGATAAGTGCGCATGAAGGCGAAATGTCCTGCCAGAGGGGAGTCATGGAAAAACTCAAGCGTCTCCCTAATTAAACTTGTCGGCAAAACCGGCACCACCTTGATATCCGCGCGACGGCACTTGTTTGTTGGTATGGAGAGGTAACAAACAAGGTCGGATTTTTCGTCAATGACAAAATTCTGGATTTCTCGCAATACGAGTCTTTCAGTTTCCTGCGGCATCCTTTTTCCAAAACTCAAGTGGTCACGAATGACTCTGCAAAAAGCATCCTTGGATTGCAAATCTCGCATGTGAGCTGTTGATGTAACTGGCAAGTCACTAATATTCGTCAAATTGACACTTACTGTAGGCAACCTTGACAATGCGTCTGGAACAACATTCTTGGGACCGGGTATGTATTGGATGTCGAAATCATACCCTTGGAGCTCCATTTGAAAACGTGCCCATTTGCCCGTAGCGTCGTTCTTGTTCATAAGCCATGTTAACGGTCTATGATCGGAGAAGACAGTGAACCTTTTGCCAAGCAGATAAGGTCTAAAAGTCCGAATATGGTAAACAACTGCGAGAGCCTCCTTCTCCGTCGCTGAATGCTTCCGTTCAGCCGTGTTCAAAGTTCTAGACGAGAAACGGAGGATCCTCTCTTGACCCTCTTGCACCTGTGCAAGCACCCCACCAATAGCGACGTCTGAAGCGTCCACTTTTAAAATCATAGGATTAGCGCTAGGACTAAAATCAGGAAGTCCTAAAATTGGCTTCTGCAGAAGGTTCGATCGCAACTTCTCGAAAGCCTCTCGCTGTTCCAGCCCAAAATCAAAATGTGTTCCTTTCTTGGTCAGGCGAGTGAGAGATTCCGCTATTCCGGAAAAACTTCTAATGAATTTTCGGAAGTAAGAGAACAATCCAAGTGCTGAACGAAGCTCATGTAGGTTCTTCGGGTAAGCCAACTCTTCGATAGCAGATATTTTGCTTGGGTCTGGTCTAATCCCTTTCCTTGATATTTGGTGACCCAAGTAAGTCAGCTCTTCCTTGAAAAAGGAACACTTCTTACCCTTGAGCTTCAGATTAGCTCGTCTAAGTGCCTCAAAAACCTTTGACAATGCAGCAAAATGTTGTTCGTCTGATTTGTTGGCAGCCAAGATGTCATCGAGGTAGACTGAGATACCTAGCCGAAACAGATGATTCAGAATCCTATTCATCAGCCTAGAGTAATGCGCAGGCGCGTTGGACAGGCCAAAAGGCATCTTCTTGAACTGGCAAACCGGTGTGCCTGGCGCTGCAAAGGCTGTGATCGGTCGTGAGTCTTCATCGATAGTACACTGCCAGTAGCCAGAGATGGCGTCCATGCTGCTGTAGACACTGCATCCATGAAGTCTATCCAGTAGCTGATCTATGTGTGGCAGCGGATATGAGTCTTTCCTGGTAAGACTATTGACCTTCCTTAGGTCAATGACTGCCCTCTTTGATCCATCTTTCTTCGGTACTATCAGTAGTGGACTCAGCCATGGTGAACTCGATTCTTCGATTACTCCGCACTTGAGCATTTTGTCGATTTCCGCATGTACAGATGCCTCCAGGTGTGCAGGAATTCTGTAAGGTCTCATACGGCTTGGAGGATTGTTGCCAACGTCGATAGTGAATGGTTCAAGGTCACATTCACCTAGGTCGAACTCATCTTTTGCAAAAACATCGCTGTTGTTAACTAGGAAATCTTCGATGACCTTTCTCCTTCTTGAGTTCTTCTGTAGATGGTCCAGCTTGAACTGCGAAAGAAAAACGTCGCGCTCTCTTTCTGTCATTGGTTGACACTTCCTGCGAGTTTCTGACGTCACAACCAAGCTGTTGACGGTCACACAGTCTTTCTGTTCAAATTTCGTCCCAGTAGCCACACTCATCCGTGGAACTTTAACGACTGCGTCTGATGAGTTCTCCACATATATTGAAACCAGTCCTTCCTCGGGTATTGCAACTTGATCTAGGATTACCAACTGAGGAAACTTTTGGACAAACTGATCCGAAGCAACAATTAAAACCTCCTTGAAATCCAACGTCCGACGTGGAGCCAAACACAACCTGCTTATCGAAAACGGCGGTAGTTTGACCGGCAACACAGTTGTCATCTCGACAACTGTGTCCTCTGACTCATCCTTGACTTCCGCAACAACATTAAACGACCTAGCGGAAACCTTCCTAACAAGGGAGTCGGTCTCCGAATCAACGTAAAACCTATGTCGCTTCATAAACGTGTATCCTAATATCATCGGAATCCTTAAAGCATCACTGACGAAAAACTTTTCCTCGCAGCGTTCGTCTCCTATCTTAACAAAATCCGTGATGACACCTCTGACGTCTAAACCGTGCCCAGACGCACTTTTAACCAACGTGGAATCTGCTGTGAGTCCCTCCTGGACTCTATGTGGCAACCTCCTGAAGAGGGCCCTGCTAATGAGGCTAATGCCGGAACCCGTGTCCGCCAATGCTTCTACCTGTATTCCACACAACGTGACGTCAACAAAAGGTGCATCCTTTGCGCAATTATACGCACTAATGTAAGACGGACGACGGAAATTGCGGGGCGCCGGATTCCTCTTTATTCTGGAACCGCGCCCCCTCGCCAGTTTAAATGCCTCGATGAATTTTTGTTTGCTGGCTCAAGACCTCTTGACCAGCAATTCCTTGCGATGTGCCCGACCTTGGCACACTTTGCACAAATTGGTTTCCCACTAGGATCCCAGGCGTATGCGGTCCTGTGATCGCTTTGCCTGCTGTGGGTATGAGTTTTATTGCCTTGTTTTTGCCATGTAATTTGGCCCTGGTTGTTACTTTTTCTGTCGGGTGTATGGTTCCGAGTGTATTGGTCATTTTTCGTATTTATTTGTGCTCGCTGTGGTTCTTTGGTCTTATTGTTTGGGAAATTTTCTTTGTTGTAGTAAACCCTTGATTCGCCCTTACTTTCGTGTTGCAGCTTTACCTTCTCTTGAGCACGATACCATTTGCTCAAGCACTCTTTGATGGCTTCCCAGAAATCGGGGTCCCGCAAATATAATTTCTCGCTCATACTCCTTGACAAATGATCATGAACCATTGTTTTTAGGAGCGACTGCAAAAGCTGGAAAGAAGAACCTGCGGCGTCACTAGACGCTGGCATAATTTCTAGCCCAAGTTGGTTCAAAGCCTTTAACTCAAGACTTTCAACAAACTTGAAGGGTTCCTGCCCCTCCTCTAAATACAATTTCCTTCTTTGATGTGCTCCGGAAACGTTCTTTGAACGCAACCCGAAGTGCTGCAAAAGTCACGAATTTCCCTTCGTTAGCGCGAAAGAAGTCCAATGCCACCCCCCGACATTTGTGCCGCACTATTTTTATCAGCTCTGGTTCCTTTATTTCGTCTACATCCCAGGCCGATACATCTTTAACTTTATCCAAAAATTCATCCACATCTGTCCGACCCTCAAAATAGTCGACGGTCTCGGCCGCTTTTAATAACAACTCTATTTTCCCGGCCATTAAACAAAAACGTCAAAAACTCTATCGGGAATTAACCGGAACTCTCCCTTCCACAGCAATACGATGCCACCAGTGTTATATTAGGTATCTCGTTATACCTTCTGTGTTAACTTCTAAACACCTTATAACCGTGTAGCGTGTACCCGAGCGGTTAGTACGTATGCTGACTAGAGTGGTAGCCTGAGTGGTATCCTCGAAGGGTTGGTTCGTGGCTGTGGAGGGGGAGCTTAGACGGTTGGCCCTAGGTCCCTACATTCAACAAACCATGTTTTACAAAACACACTTACTTTTAATGTTGAAATCCTCCATACAGTATAAACATCCGTAATCCAACTGATAGACTATAGTTCACCGAATACAATACATTGACTGCTCATTACGAACTGCCCAATACTGACTGCTCAATACGACTCAAAACACTGACTATTTATACTACTTTTCCTCCAGAGGTCCTTCTAATAGAACATTAACTTATTAGCGAACTATTAGCGCAAAGAACCTCTGGAGAGAAAGTCCATAGAGCTCCCTCTAATAAGGCATTAACTCTAGATGTTTAAAAGCATCTAGAGTGAGACGATTAGCCTCTAACAAGACAATAACCTTTAGAGCGAGATTGAATGACTAATAAAACAACCGCTGGAGAGAGAGAGCCGATACGTACGGTCTGTACGGAAACTAAAAAGGTTTGTGTCATTAACGATACAGGGAATGGTTTCGAATAAATATCTTCTCAATTTTGCTGAAGATTAATTCGTTACACACGGATCCTGCTTCGTCAACAAACCCGGATCCTACCTCCACTTTGGACTTAGTCAAAATTCAGTCAACGAACCCGGATCCTGCCTCGACGAGTCAATGAACCCGGATCCTGCCTCGTCAACGAACCCGGATCCTACCTCGTCAACGAACCCGGATCCTGCCTCGTCAACGAACCCGGATCCTGCCTTTAATTTGGACTTATTCAAAATTCAGTCAACGAACACGGATCCTGCCTCGTCAACGAACCCGGATCCTGCCTCGAAGGGTCAACAAACCCGGATCCTGCCTCGTCAACGAACCCTGATCCTGCCTTGACAATGAACCCGGACCCTGCCTCGACAACGAACCCGGATTCTGCATCCACTTTGGACTTAGTCAAAATTCAGTCAACGAACCCGGATCCTGCCTCCACTTTGGACTTAGTCAAAATTCAGTGAACGAACCTGGATCCTGCCTCGTCAGCGAACCCGGATCCTTCCTACACTTTGGACTTAGTCAAAATTCAGTCAACGAACCCGGATCCTGCCTCCACTTTGGACTTAGTCAAAATTCAGTCAACGAACCCGGATCCTGCCTCCACTTTGGACTTAGTCAAAATTCAGTCAACGAACCCGGATCCTTCCTCGTCAACAAACACGGATCCTGCCTCGTCAACGAACCCGGATCCTGCCTCGTCAACGAACCCGGATCCTGCCTCCACTTTGGACTTAGTCAAAATTCAGTCAACGAACCCGGATCCTTCCTCGTCAACGAACCCGGATCCTGCCTCCACTTTGGACTTAGTCAAAATTCAGTCAACGAACCCGGATCCTGCCTCCACTTTGGACTTGGTCAAAATTCAGTCAACGAACCCGGATCCTGCCTCGTCAACGAACCCGGATCCTGCCTACACTTTGGACTTAGTCAAAATTCAATCAACTAACCCGGATCCTGCCTCGAAGGGTCAACGAACCCGGACCCTGCCTCGTCAACGAACCCGGATCCTGCCTCCACTTTGGACTTAGTCAAAATTCAGTCAACGAACCCGGATCCTGCCGCCACTTTGAAATTAGTCAAAATTCAATCAACTAACCCGGATCCTGCCTCGAAGGGTCAACGAACCCGGACCCTGCCTCGTCAACGAACCCGGGTCCTGCATCCACTTTGGACTTAGTCAAAATTCAGTCAACGAACCCGGATCCTGCCTCGACGTGTCAACGAACCCGGATCCTGCCTCGAAGGGTCAACGAACCCGGACCCTGCCTCGTCAACGAACCCGGATCCTGCCTCGTCAACGAACCCGGATCCTGCCTTGACAGTGAACCCGGATCCTGCCTCGTCAACAAACACGGATCCTGCTTCGTCAACAAACCCGGATCCTACCTCCACTTTGGACTTAGTCAAAATTCAGTCAACGAACCCGGATCCTGCCTCTTCAACGAACCCGGATCCTGCCTACACTTTGGACTTAGTCAAAATTCAGTCAACGAACCTCGTCAACAAACACGGATCCTGCCTCGTCAACGAACCCGGATCCTGCCTCGTCAACGAACCCGGATCCTGCCTCCACTTTGGACTTAGTCAAAATTCAGTCAACGAACCCGGATCCTTCCTCGTCAACGAACCCGGATCCTGCCTCCACTTTGGACTTAGTCAAAATTCAGTCAACGAACCCGGATCCTGCCTCCACTTTGGACTTGGTCAAAATTCAGTCAACGAACCCGGATCCTGCCTCGTCAACGAACCCGGATCCTGCCTCGTCAACGAACCCGGATCCTGCCTACACTTTGGACTTAGTCAAAATTCAATCAACTAACCCGGATCCTGCCTCGAAGGGTCAACGAACCCGGACCCTGCCTCGTCAACGAACCCGGATCCTGCCTCCACTTTGGACTTAGTCAAAATTCAGTCAACGAACCCGGATCCTGCCGCCACTTTGAAATTAGTCAAAATTCAATCAACTAACCCGGATCCTGCCTCGAAGGGTCAACGAACCCGGACCCTGCCTCGTCAACGAACCCGGGTCCTGCATCCACTTTGGACTTAGTCAAAATTCAGTCAACGAACCCGGATCCTGCCTCGACGTGTCAACGAACCCGGATCCTGCCTCGAAGGGTCAACGAACCCGGACCCTGCCTCGTCAACGAACCCGGATCCTGCCTCGTCAACGAACCCGGATCCTGCCTTGACAGTGAACCCGGATCCTGCCTCGTCAACAAACACGGATCCTGCTTCGTCAACAAACCCGGATCCTACCTCCACTTTGGACTTAGTCAAAATTCAGTCAACGAACCCGGATCCTGCCTCTTCAACGAACCCGGATCCTGCCTACACTTTGGACTTAGTCAAAATTCAGTCAACGAACCCGGATCCTGCCTCGACGTGTCAACGAACCCGGATCCTGCCTACACTTTGGACTTAGTCAAAATTCAATCAATGAACCCGGATCCTGCCTCGAAGGGTCAACGAACCCGGACCCTGCCTCGACAACGAACGCGGATCCTGCCTCCAGTTTGAACTTAGTCAAAATTCAGTCAACAAACCCGGATCCTGCCTCGACGAGTCAATGAACCCGGATCCTGCCTCGTCAACGAACCCGAATCCTGCCTCGTCAACGAACCCGGATCCTGCCTTTAATTTGGACTTAGTCAAAATTCAGTCAACGAACCCGGATCCTGCCTCGTCAACGAACCCGAATCCTGCCTCGTCAACAAACCCGGATCCTACCTCCACTTTGGACTTAGTCAAAATTCAGTCAACGAACCCGGATCCTGCCTCTTCAACGAACCCGGGTCCTGCATCCACTTTGGACCCGGATCCTGCCTCGTCAACGAACCCGAATCCTGCCTCGTCAACGAACCCGGATCCTGCCTTTAATTTGGACTTAGTCAAAATTCAGTCAACGAACCCGGATCCTGCCTCGTCAACGAACCCAGATCCTGCCTCGTGAACGAACCCGGATCCTGCCTCCACTTTGGACTTAGTCAAAATTCAGTCAACGAACCCAGATCCTGCCTCGACGTGTCAACGAACCCGGATCCTGCCTTGACAATGAACCCGGATCCTGCCTCGTCAACAAACACGGATCCTGCCTCGTCAACGAGCCCGGATCCTGCCTCGTCAACGAACCCGGATCCTGCCTCCACTTTGAAATTAGTCAAAATTCAGTCAACGAACCCGGATCCTTCCTCGTCAACGAACCCGGATCCTGCCTCCACTTTGGACTTAGTCAAAATTCAGTCAACGAACCCGGATCCTGCCTCCACTTTGGACTTGGTCAAAATTCAGTCAACGAACCCGGATCCTGCCTCGTCAACGAACCTGGATCCTGCCTACACTTTGGACTTAGTCAAAATTCAATCAACTAACCTGGATCCTGCCTCGAAGGGTCAACGAACCCGGACCCTGCCTCGTCAACGAACCCGGGTCCTGCATCCACTTTGGACTTAGTCAAAATTCAGTCAACGAACCCGGATCCTGCCTCGACGTGTCAACGAACCCGGACCCTGCCTCGTCAACGAACCCGGATCCTGCCTCGTCAACAAACCCGGATCCTGCCTTGACAGTGAACCCGGATCCTGCCTCGTCAACAAACACGGATCCTGCTTCGTCAACAAACCCGGATCCTACCTCCACTTTGGACCTAGTCAAAATTCAGTCAACGAACCCGGATCCTGCCTCGACGAGTCAATGAACCCGGATCCTGCCTCGTCAACGAACCCGGATCCTACCTCGTCAACGAACCCGGATCCTGCCTCGTCAACGAACCCGGATCCTGCCTTTAATTTGGACTTATTCAAAATTCAGTCAACGAACCCGGATCCTGCCTCGTCAACGAACCCGGATCCTGCCTCGAAGGGTCAACAAACCCGGATCCTGCCTCGACGAGTCAATGAACCCGGATCCTGCCTCGTCAACGAACCCGAATCCTGCCTCGTCAACGAACCCGGATCCTGCCTCGTCAACAAACCCGGGTCCTACCTCCACTTTGGACTTAGTCAAAATTCAGTCAACGAACCCGGATCCTGCCTCTTCAACGAACCCGGGTCCTGCATCCACTTTGGACCCGGATCCTGCCTCGTCAACGAACCCGGATCCTGCCTTTAATTTGGACTTATTCAAAATTCAGTCAACGAACCCGGATCCTGCCTCGTCAACGAACCCGGATCCTGCCTCGAAGGGTCAACAAACCCGGATCCTGCCTCGACGAGTCAATGAACCCGGATCCTGCCTCGTCAACGAACCCGAATCCTGCCTCGTCAACGAACCCGAATCCTGCCTCGTCAACAAACCCGGATCCTACCTCCACTTTGGACTTAGTCAAAATTCAGTCAACGAACCCGGATCCTGCCTCTTCAACGAACCCGGGTCCTGCATCCACTTTGGACCCGGATCCTGCCTCGTCAACGAACCCGAATCCTGCCTCGCCAACGAACCCGGATCCTGCCTTTAATTTGGACTTAGTCAAAATTCAGTCAACGAACCCGGATCCTGCCTCGTCAACGAACCCAGATCCTGCCTCGTGAACGAACTCGGATCCTGCCTCCACTTTGGACTTAGTCAAAATTCAGTCAACGAACCCAGATCCTGCCTCGACGTGTCAACGAACCCGGATCCTGCCTTGACAATGAACCCGGATCCTGCCTCGTCAACAAACACGGATCCTGCCTCGTCAACGAGCCCGGATCCTGCCTCGTCAACGAACCCGGATCCTGCCTCCACTTTGAAATTAGTCAAAATTCAGTCAACGAACCCGGATCCTTCCTCGTCAACGAACCCGGATCCTGCCTCCACTTTGGACTTAGTCAAAATTCAGTCAACGAACCCGGATCCTGCCTCCACTTTGGACTTGGTCAAAATTCAGTCAACGAACCCGGATCCTGCCTCGTCAACGAACCTGGATCCTGCCTACACTTTGGACTTAGTCAAAATTCAATCAACTAACCTGGATCCTGCCTCGAAGGGTCAACGAACCCGGACCCTGCCTCGTCAACGAACCCGGGTCCTGCATCCACTTTGGACTTAGTCAAAATTCAGTCAACGAACCCGGATCCTGCCTCGACGTGTCAACGAACCCGGATCCTGCCTCGAAGGGTCAACGAACCCGGACCCTGCTTCGTCAACGAACCCGGATCCTGCCTCGTCAACAAACCCGGATCCTGCCTTGACAGTGAACCCGGATCCTGCCTCGTCAACAAACACGGATCCTGCTTCGTCAACAAACCCGGATCCTACCTCCACTTTGGACTTAGTCAAAATTCAGTCAACGAACCCGGATCCTGCCTCGACGAGTCAATGAACCCGGATCCTGCCTCGTCAACGAACCCGGATCCTACCTCGTCAACGAACCCGGATCCTGCCTCGTCAACGAACCCGGATCCTGCCTTTAATTTGGACTTATTCAAAATTCAGTCAACGAACCCGGATCCTGCCTCGTCAACGAACCCGGATCCTGCCTCGAAGGGTCAACAAACCCGGATCCTGCCTCGTCAACGAACCCTGATCCTGCCTTGACAATGAACCCGGACCCTGCCTCGACAACGAACCCGGATTCTGCATCCACTTTGGACTTAGTCAAAATTCAGTCAACGAACCCGGATCCTGCCTCCACTTTGGACTTAGTCAAAATTCAGTGAACGAACCTGGATCCTGCCTCGTCAGCGAACCCGGATCCTTCCTACACTTTGGACTTAGTCAAAATTCAGTCAACGAACCCGGATCCTGCCTCCACTTTGGACTTAGTCAAAATTCAGTCAACGAACCCGGATCCTGCCTCCACTTTGGACTTAGTCAAAATTCAGTCAACGAACCCGGATCCTTCCTCGTCAACAAACACGGATCCTGCCTCGTCAACGAACCCGGATCCTGCCTCGTCAACGAACCCGGATCCTGCCTCCACTTTGGACTTAGTCAAAATTCAGTCAACGAACCCGGATCCTTCCTCGTCAACGAACCCGGATCCTGCCTCCACTTTGGACTTAGTCAAAATTCAGTCAACGAACCCGGATCCTGCCTCCACTTTGGACTTGGTCAAAATTCAGTCAACGAACCCGGATCCTGCCTTGTCAACGAACCCGGATCCTGCCTACACTTTGGACTTAGTCAAAATTCAATCAACTAACCCGGATCCTGCCTCGAAGGGTCAACGAACCCGGACCCTGCCTCGTCAACGAACCCGGATCCTGCCTCCACTTTGGACTTAGTCAAAATTCAGTCAACGAACCCGGATCCTGCCTCGTCAACAAACACGGATCCTGCCTCGTCAACGAGCCCGGATCCTGCCTCGTCAACGAACCCGGATCCTGCCTCCACTTTGAAATTAGTCAAAATTCAGTCAACGAACCCGGATCCTTCCTCGTCAACGAACCCGGATCCTGCCTCCACTTTGGACTTAGTCAAAATTCAGTCAACGAACCCGGATCCTGCCTCCACTTTGGACTTGGTCAAAATTCAGTCAACGAACCCGGATCCTGCCTCGTCAACGAACCTGGATCCTGCCTACACTTTGGACTTAGTCAAAATCCAATCAACTAACCCGGATCCTGCCTCGAAGGGTCAACGAACCCGGACCCTGCCTCGTCAACGAACCCGGGTCCTGCATCCACTTTGGACTTAGTCAAAATTCAGTCAACGAACCCGGATCCTGCCTCGACGTGTCAACGAACCTGGATCCTGCCTCGAAGGGTCAACGAACCCGGACCCTGCCTCGTCAACGAACCCGGATCCTGCCTCGTCAACGAACCTGGATCCTGCCTTGACAGTGAACCCGGATCCTGCCTCGTCAATAAACAAGGATCCTGCTTCGTCAACGAACCCGGATCCTGCCTACACTTTGGACTTAGTCAAAATTCAATCAATGAACCCGGATCCTGCCTCGAAGGGTCAACGAACCCGGACCCTGCCTCGACAAAGAACGCGGATCCTGCCTCCAGTTTGAACTTAGTCAAAACTCAGTCAACAAACCCGGATCCTGCCTCGACGAGTCAATGAACCCGGATCCTGCCTCGTCAACGAACCCGAATCCTGCCTCGTCAACGAACCCGGATCCTGCCTTTAATTTGGACTTAGTCAAAATTCGGTCAACGAACCCGGATCCTGCCTCCAATTTGGACTTAGTCAAAATTCAGTCAACGAACCCGGATCCTGCCTCGTCAACGAACCCGGATCCTGCCTCGAAGGGTCAACAAACCCGGATCCTGCCTCGTCAACGAACCCGGATCCTGCCTCAACAGTGAACCCGGATCCTGCCTCGTCAACAAACACGGATCCTGCTTCGTCAACGAACCCGGATCCTACCTCCACTTTGGACTTAGTCAAAATTCAGTCAACGAACCCGGATCCTGCCTCGACGTGTCAACGAACCCGGATCCTGCCTTGACAATGAACCCGGATCCTGCCTCGTCAACAAACAAGGATCCTGCCTCGTCAACGAACCCGGATCCTGCCTCGTGAACGAACCCGGATCCTGCCTCCACTTTGGACTTAGTCAAAATTCAGTCAACGAACCCGGATCCTGCCTTGA
Organism: Branchinecta lindahli; assembly: GCA_023053555.1. Taxonomy (NCBI): domain Eukaryota; kingdom Metazoa; phylum Arthropoda; class Branchiopoda; order Anostraca; family Branchinectidae; genus Branchinecta; species Branchinecta lindahli. The sequence continues at coordinate 326,293 of JAKZAO010000015.1, forward strand.
CAATGAACCCGGATCCTGCCTCGTCAACAAACACGGATAATGCCTCGTCAACGAACCCGGATCCTGCCTCGTCAACGAACCCGGATCCTGCCTCCACTTTGGACTTATTCAAAATTCAGTCAACGAACCCGGATCCTTCCTCGTCAACGAACCCGGATCCTGCCTCCACTTTGGTCTTAGTCAAAACTCAGTCAACGAACCCAGATCCTGCCTCGACGTGTCAACGAACCCGGATCCTGCCTTGACAATGAACCCGGATCCTGCCTCGTCAACAAACACGGATCCTGCCTCGTCAACGAGCCCGGATCCTGCCTCGTCAACGAACACGGATCCTGCCTCGTCAACGAGCCCGGATCCTGCCTCGTCAACGAACCCGGATCCTGCCTCCACTTTGGACTTAGTCAAAATTCAGTCAACGAACCCGGATCCTGCCTCCACTTTGGACTTGGTCAAAATTCAGTCAACGAACCCGGATCCTGCCTCGTCAACGAACCTGGATCCTGCCTACACTTTGGACTTAGTCAAAATTCAATCAACTAACCCGGATCCTGCCTCGAAGGGTCAACGAACCCGGACCCTGCCTCGTCAACGAACCCGGGTCCTGCATCCACTTTGGACTTAGTCAAAATTCAGTCAACGAACCCGGATCCTTCCTCGTCAACGAACCCGGATCCTGCCTCCACTTTGGACTTAGTCAAAATTCAGTCAACGAACCCGGATCCTGCCTCTTCAACGAACCCGGATCCTGCCTACACTTTGGACTTAGTCAAAATTCAGTCAACGAACCCGGATCCTGCCTCGACGTGTCAACGAACCCGGATCCTGCCTACACTTTGGACTTAGTCAAAATTCAATCAATGAACCCAGATCCTGCCTCGAAGGGTCAACGAACCCGGACCCTGCCTCGACAACGAACGCGGATCCTGCCTCCAGTTTGAACTTAGTCAAAATTCAGTCAACAAACCCGGATCCTGCCTCGACGAGTCAATGAACCCGGATCCTGCCTCGTCAACGAACCCGAATCCTGCCTCCACTTTGGACTTAGTCAAAATTCAGTCAACGAACCCGGATCCTGCCTCCACTTTGGACTTGGTCAAAATTCAGTCAACGAACCCGGATCCTGCCTCGTCAACGAACCTGGATCCTGCCTACACTTTGGACTTAGTCAAAATTCAATCAACTAATCCGGATCCTGCCTCGAAGGGTCAACGAACCCGGACCCTGCCTCGTCAACGAACCCGGGTCCTGCATCCACTTTGGACTTAGTCAAAATTCAGTCAACGAACCCGGATCCTGCCTCGACGTGTCAACGAACCCGGATCCTGCCTCGAAGGGTCAACGAACCCGGATCCTGCCTCGTCAACGAACCCGGATCCTGCCTTGACAGTGAACCCGGATCCTGCCTCGTCAACAAACACGGATCCTGCTTCGTCAACAAACCCGGATCCTACCTCCACTTTGGACTTAGTCAAAATTCAGTCAACGAACCCGGATCCTGCCTCTTCAACGAACCCGGATCCTGCCTACACTTTGGACTTAGTCAAAATTCAGTCAACGAACCCGGATCCTGCCTCGACGTGTCAACGAACCCGGATCCTGCCTACACTTTGGACTTAGTCAAAATTCAATCAATGAACCCGGATCCTGCCTCGAAGGGTCAACGAACCCGGACCCTGCCTCGACAACGAACGCGGATCCTGCCTCCAGTTTGAACTTAGTCAAAATTCAGTCAACAAACCCGGATCCTGCCTCGACGAGTCAATGAACCCGGATCCTGCCTCGTCAACGAACCCGAATCCTGCCTCCACTTTGGACTTAGTCAAAATTCAGTCAACGAACCCGGATCCTGCCTCCACTTTGGACTTGGTCAAAATTCAGTCAACGAACCCGGATCCTGCCTCGTCAACGAACCTGGATCCTGCCTACACTTTGGACTTAGTCAAAATTCAATCAACTAATCCGGATCCTGCCTCGAAGGGTCAACGAACCCGGACCCTGCCTCGTCAACGAACCCGGGTCCTGCATCCACTTTGGACTTAGTCAAAATTCAGTCAACGAACCCGGATCCTGCCTCGACGTGTCAACGAACCCGGATCCTGCCTCGAAGGGTCAACGAACCCGGATCCTGTCTCGTCAACGAACCCGGATCCTGCCTTGACAGTGAACCCGGATCCTGCCTCGTCAACAAACACGGATCCTGCTTCGTCAACAAACCCGGATCCTACCTCCACTTTGGACTTAGTCAAAATTCAGTCAACGAACCCGGATCCTGCCTCTTCAACGAACCCGGATCCTGCCTACACTTTGGACTCAGTCAAAATTCAGTCAACGAACCCGGATCCTGCCTCGACGTGTCAACGAACCCGGATCCTGCCTACACTTTGGACTTAGTCAAAATTCAATCAATGAACCCGGATCCTGCCTCGAAGGGTCAACGAACCCGGACCCTGCCTCGACAACGAACGCGGATCCTGCCTCCAGTTTGAACTTAGTCAAAATTCAGTCAACAAACCCGGATCCTGCCTCGACGAGTCAATGAACCCGGATCCTGCCTCGTCAACGAACCCGAATCCTGCCTCCACTTTGGACTTAGTCAAAATTCAGTCAACGAACCCGGATCCTGCCTCCACTTTGGACTTGGTCAAAATTCAGTCAACGAACCCGGATCCTGCCTCCACTTTGGACTTAGTCAAAATTCAGTCAACGAACCCGGATCCTGCCTCCACTTTGGACTTGGTCAAAATTCAGTCAACGAACCCGGATCCTGCCTCGTCAACGAACCTGGATCCTGCCTACACTTTGGACTTAGTCAAAATTCAATCAACTAACCCGGATCCTGCCTCGAAGGGTCAACGAACCCGGACCCTGCCTCGTCAACGAACCCGGGTCCTGCATCCACTTTGGACTTAGTCAAAATTCAGTCAACGAACCCGGATCCTTCCTCGTCAACGAACCCGGATCCTGCCTCCACTTTGGACTTAGTCAAAATTCAGTCAACGAACCCGGATCCTGCCTCTTCAACGAACCCGGATCCTGCCTACACTTTGGACTTAGTCAAAATTCAGTCAACGAACCCGGATCCTGCCTCGACGTGTCAACGAACCCGGATCCTGCCTACACTTTGGACTTAGTCAAAATTCAATCAATGAACCCGGATCCTGCCTCGAAGGGTCAACGAACCCGGACCCTGCCTCGACAACGAACGCGGATCCTGCCTCCAGTTTGAACTTAGTCAAAATTCAGTCAACAAACCCGGATCCTGCCTCGACGAGTCAATGAACCCGGATCCTGTCTCGTCAACGAACCCGAATCCTGCCTCCACTTTGGACTTAGTCAAAATTCAGTCAACGAACCCGGATCCTGCCTCCACTTTGGACTTGGTCAAAATTCAGTCAACGAACCCGGATCCTGCCTCGTCAACGAACCTGGATCCTGCCTACACTTTGGACTTAGTCAAAATTCAATCAACTAATCCGGATCCTGCCTCGAAGGGTCAACGAACCCGGACCCTGCCTCGTCAACGAACCCGGATCCTGCCTCGTCAACGAACCCGGATCCTGCCTTGACAGTGAACCCGGATCCTGCCTCGTCAACAAACACGGATCCTGCTTCGTCAACAAACCCGGATCCTACCTCCACTTTGGACTTAGTCAAAATTCAGTCAACGAACCCGGATCCTGCCTCTTCAACGAACCCGGATCCTGCCTACACTTTGGACTTAGTCAAAATTCAGTCAACGAACCCGGATCCTGCCTCGACGTGTCAACGAACCCGGATCCTGCCTACACTTTGGACTTACTCAAAATTCAATCAATGAACCCGGATCCTGCCTCGAAGGGTCAACGAACCCGGACCCTGCCTCGACAACGAACGCGGATCCTGCCTCCAGTTTGAACTTAGTCAAAATTCAGTCAACAAACCCGGATCCTGCCTCGACGAGTCGATGAACCCGGATCCTGCCTCGTCAACGAACCCGAATCCTGCCTCGTCAACGAACCCGGATCCTGCCTTTAATTTGGACTTAGTCAAAATTCAGTCAACGAACCCGGATCCTGCCTCTTCAACGAACCCGGGTCCTGCATCCACTTTGGACCCGGATCCTGCCTCGTCAACGAACCCGAATCCTGCCTCGTCAACGAACGCGGATCCTGCCTCCAGTTTGAACTTAGTCAAAATTCAGTCAACAAACCCGGATCCTGCCTCGACGAGTCAATGAACCCGGATCCTGCCTCGTCAACGAACCCGAATCCTGCCTCGTCAACGAACCCGGATCCTGCCTTTAATTTGGACTTAGTCAAAATTCAGTCAACGAACCCGGATCCTGCCTCGTCAACGAACCCAGATCCTGCCTCGTGAACGAACCCGGATCCTGCCTCCACTTTGGACTTAGTCAAAATTCAGTCAACGAACCCAGATCCTGCCTCGACGTGTCAACGAACCCGGATCCTGCCTTGACAATGAACCCGGATCCTGCCTCGTCAACAAACACGGATCCTGCCTCGTCAACGAGCCCGGATCCTGCCTCGTCAACGAACCCGGATCCTGCCTCCACTTTGAAATTAGTCAAAATTCAGTCAACGAACCCGGATCCTTCCTCGTCAACGAACCCGGATCCTGCCTCCACTTTGGACTTAGTCAAAATTCAGTCAACGAACCCGGATCCTGCCTCCACTTTGGACTTGGTCAAAATTCAGTCAACGAACCCGGATCCTGCCTCGTCAACGAACCTGGATCCTGCCTACACTTTGGACTTAGTCAAAATTCAATCAACTAACCCGGATCCTGCCTCGAAGGGTCAACGAACCCGGACCCTGCCTCGTCAACGAACCCGGGTCCTGCATCCACTTTGGACTTAGTCAAAATTCAGTCAACGAACCCGGATCCTGCCTCGACGTGTCAACGAACCAGGATCCTGCCTCGAAGGGTCAACGAACCCGGACCCTGCCTCGTCAACGAACCCGGATCCTGCCTCGTCAACAAACCCGGATCCTGCCTTGACAGTGAACCCGGATCCTGCCTCGTCAACAAACACGGATCCTGCTTCGTCAACAAACCCGGATCCTACCTCAACTTTGGACTTAGTCAAAATTCAGTCAACGAACCCGGATCCTGCCTCGACGAGTCAATGAACCCGGATCCTGCCTCGTCAACGAACCCGGATCCTACCTCGTCAACGAACCCGGATCCTGCCTCGTCAACGAACCCGGATCCTGCCTTTAATTTGGACTTATTCAAAATTCAGTCAACGAACCCGGATCCTTCCTCGTCAACGAACCCGGATCCTGCCTCCACTTTGGACTTAGTCAAAATTCAGTCAACGAACCCGGATCCTGCCTCTTCAACGAACCCGGATCCTGCCTACACTTTGGACTTAGTCAAAATTCAGTCAACGAACCCGGATCCTGCCTCGACGTGTCAACGAACCCGGATCCTGCCTACACTTTGGACTTAGTCAAAATTCAATCAATGAACCCGGATCCTGCCTCGAAGGGTCAACGAACCCGGACCCTGCCTCGACAACGAACGCGGATCCTGCCTCCAGTTTGAACTTAGTCAAAATTCAGTCAACAAACCCGGATCCTGCCTCGACGAGTCAATGAACCCGGATCCTGCCTCGTCAACGAACCCGAATCCTGCCTCCACTTTGGACTTAGTCAAAATTCAGTCAACGAACCCGGATCCTGCCTCCACTTTGGACTTGGTCAAAATTCAGTCAACGAACCCGGATCCTGCCTCGTCAACGAACCTGGATCCTGCCTACACTTTGGACTTAGTCAAAATTCAATCAACTAATCCGGATCCTGCCTCGAAGGGTCAACGAACCCGGACCCTGCCTCGTCAACGAACCCGGGTCCTGCATCCACTTTGGACTTAGTCAAAATTCAGTCAACGAACCCGGATCCTGCCTCGACGTGTCAACGAACCCGGATCCTGCCTCGAAGGGTCAACGAACCCGGATCCTGCCTCGTCAACGAACCCGGATCCTGCCTTGACAGTGAACCCGGATCCTGCCTCGTCAACAAACACGGATCCTGCTTCGTCAACAAACCCGGATCCTACCTCCACTTTGGACTTAGTCAAAATTCAGTCAACGAACCCGGATCCTGCCTCTTCAACGAACCCGGATCCTGCCTACACTTTGGACTTAGTCAAAATTCAGTCAACGAACCCGGATCCTGCCTCGACGTGTCAACGAACCCGGATCCTGCCTACACTTTGGACTTAGTCAAAATTCAATCAATGAACCCGGATCCTGCCTCGAAGGGTCAACGAACCCGGACCCTGCCTCGACAACGAACGCGGATCCTGCCTCCAGTTTGAACTTAGTCAAAATTCAGTCAACAAACCCGGATCCTGCCTCGACGAGTCAATGAACCCGGATCCTGCCTCGTCAACGAACCCGAATCCTGCCTCCACTTTGGACTTAGTCAAAATTCAGTCAACGAACCCGGATCCTGCCTCCACTTTGGACTTGGTCAAAATTCAGTCAACGAACCCGGATCCTGCCTCGTCAACGAACCTGGATCCTGCCTACACTTTGGACTTAGTCAAAATTCAATCAACTAATCCGGATCCTGCCTCGAAGGGTCAACGAACCCGGACCCTGCCTCGTTAACGAACCCGGGTCCTGCATCCACTTTGGACTTAGTCAAAATTCAGTCAACGAACCCGGATCCTGCCTCGACGTGTCAACGAACCCGGATCCTGCCTCGAAGGGTCAACGAACCCGGATCCTGTCTCGTCAACGAACCCGGATCCTGCCTTGACAGTGAACCCGGATCCTGCCTCGTCAACAAACACGGATCCTGCTTCGTCAACAAACCCGGATCCTACCTCCACTTTGGACTTAGTCAAAATTCAGTCAACGAACCCGGATCCTGCCTCTTCAACGAACCCGGATCCTGCCTACACTTTGGACTCAGTCAAAATTCAGTCAACGAACCCGGATCCTGCCTCGACGTGTCAACGAACCCGGATCCTGCCTACACTTTGGACTTAGTCAAAATTCAATCAATGAACCCGGATCCTGCCTCGAAGGGTCAACGAACCCGGACCCTGCCTCGACAACGAACGCGGATCCTGCCTCCAGTTTGAACTTAGTCAAAATTCAGTCAACAAACCCGGATCCTGCCTCGACGAGTCAATGAACCCGGATCCTGCCTCGTCAACGAACCCGAATCCTGCCTCCACTTTGGACTTAGTCAAAATTCAGTCAACGAACCCGGATCCTGCCTCCACTTTGGACTTGGTCAAAATTCAGTCAACGAACCCGGATCCTGCCTCCACTTTGGACTTAGTCAAAATTCAGTCAACGAACCCGGATCCTGCCTCCACTTTGGACTTGGTCAAAATTCAGTCAACGAACCCGGATCCTGCCTCGTCAACGAACCTGGATCCTGCCTACACTTTGGACTTAGTCAAAATTCAATCAACTAACCCGGATCCTGCCTCGAAGGGTCAACGAACCCGGACCCTGCCTCGTCAACGAACCCGGGTCCTGCATCCACTTTGGACTTAGTCAAAATTCAGTCAACGAACCCGGATCCTTCCTCGTCAACGAACCCGGATCCTGCCTCCACTTTGGACTTAGTCAAAATTCAGTCAACGAACCCGGATCCTGCCTCTTCAACGAACCCGGATCCTGCCTACACTTTGGACTTAGTCAAAATTCAGTCAACGAACCCGGATCCTGCCTCGACGTGTCAACGAACCCGGATCCTGCCTACACTTTGGACTTAGTCAAAATTCAATCAATGAACCCGGATCCTGCCTCGAAGGGTCAACGAACCCGGACCCTGCCTCGACAACGAACGCGGATCCTGCCTCCAGTTTGAACTTAGTCAAAATTCAGTCAACAAACCCGGATCCTGCCTCGACGAGTCAATGAACCCGGATCCTGCCTCGTCAACGAACCCGAATCCTGCCTCCACTTTGGACTTAGTCAAAATTCAGTCAACGAACCCGGATCCTGCCTCCACTTTGGACTTGGTCAAAATTCAGTCAACGAACCCGGATCCTGCCTCGTCAACGAACCTGGATCCTGCCTACACTTTGGACTTAGTCAAAATTCAATCAACTAATCCGGATCCTGCCTCGAAGGGTCAACGAACCCGGACCCTGCCTCGTCAACGAACCCGGATCCTGCCTCGTCAACGAACCCGGATCCTGCCTTGACAGTGAACCCGGATCCTGCCTCGTCAACAAACACGGATCCTGCTTCGTCAACAAACCCGGATCCTACCTCCACTTTGGACTTAGTCAAAATTCAGTCAACGAACCCGGATCCTGCCTCTTCAACGAACCCGGATCCTGCCTACACTTTGGACTTAGTCAAAATTCAGTCAACGAACCCGGATCCTGCCTCGACGTGTCAACGAACCCGGATCCTGCCTACACTTTGGACTTACTCAAAATTCAATCAATGAACCCGGATCCTGCCTCGAAGGGTCAACGAACCCGGACCCTGCCTCGACAACGAACGCGGATCCTGCCTCCAGTTTGAACTTAGTCAAAATTCAGTCAACAAACCCGGATCCTGCCTCGACGAGTCGATGAACCCGGATCCTGCCTCGTCAACGAACCCGAATCCTGCCTCGTCAACGAACCCGGATCCTGCCTTTAATTTGGACTTAGTCAAAATTCAGTCAACGAACCCGGATCCTGCCTCTTCAACGAACCCGGGTCCTGCATCCACTTTGGACCCGGATCCTGCCTCGTCAACGAACCCGAATCCTGCCTCGTCAACGAACGCGGATCCTGCCTCCAGTTTGAACTTAGTCAAAATTCAGTCAACAAACCCGGATCCTGCCTCGACGAGTCAATGAACCCGGATCCTGCCTCGTCAACGAACCCGAATCCTGCCTCGTCAACGAACCCGGATCCTGCCTTTAATTTGGACTTAGTCAAAATTCAGTCAACGAACCCGGATCCTGCCTCGTCAACGAACCCAGATCCTGCCTCGTGAACGAACCCGGATCCTGCCTCCACTTTGGACTTAGTCAAAATTCAGTCAACGAACCCAGATCCTGCCTCGACGTGTCAACGAACCCGGATCCTGCCTTGACAATGAACCCGGATCCTGCCTCGTCAACAAACACGGATCCTGCCTCGTCAACGAGCCCGGATCCTGCCTCGTCAACGAACCCGGATCCTGCCTCCACTTTGAAATTAGTCAAAATTCAGTCAACGAACCCGGATCCTTCCTCGTCAACGAACCCGGATCCTGCCTCCACTTTGGACTTAGTCAAAATTCAGTCAACGAACCCGGATCCTGCCTCCACTTTGGACTTGGTCAAAATTCAGTCAACGAACCCGGATCCTGCCTCGTCAACGAACCTGGATCCTGCCTACACTTTGGACTTAGTCAAAATTCAATCAACTAACCCGGATCCTGCCTCGAAGGGTCAACGAACCCGGACCCTGCCTCGTCAACGAACCCGGGTCCTGCATCCACTTTGGACTTAGTCAAAATTCAGTCAACGAACCCGGATCCTGCCTCGACGTGTCAACGAACCAGGATCCTGCCTCGAAGGGTCAACGAACCCGGACCCTGCCTCGTCAACGAACCCGGATCCTGCCTCGTCAACAAACCCGGATCCTGCCTTGACAGTGAACCCGGATCCTGCCTCGTCAACAAACACGGATCCTGCTTCGTCAACAAACCCGGATCCTACCTCAACTTTGGACTTAGTCAAAATTCAGTCAACGAACCCGGATCCTGCCTCGACGAGTCAATGAACCCGGATCCTGCCTCGTCAACGAACCCGGATCCTACCTCGTCAACGAACCCGGATCCTGCCTCGTCAACGAACCCGGATCCTGCCTTTAATTTGGACTTATTCAAAATTCAGTCAACGAACCCGGATCCTGCCTCGTCAACGAACCCGGATCCTGCCTCGAAGGGTCAACAAACCCGGATCCTGCCTCGTCAACGAACCCGGATCCTGCCTTGACAATGAACCCGGACCCTGCCTCGACAACGAAACCGGATTCTGCATCCACTTTGGACTTAGTCAAAATTCAGTCAACAAACCCGGATCCTGCCTCGACGAGTCAACAAACCCGGATCCTGCCTCGTCAACAAACACGGATCCTGCTTCGTCAACAAACCCGGATCCTACCTCCACTTTGGACTTAGTCAAAATTCAGTCAACGAACCCGGATCCTGCCTCTTCAACGAACCCGGATCCTGCCTACACTTTGGACTTAGTCAAAATTCAGTCAACGAACCCGGATCCTGCCTCGACGTGTCAACGAACCCGGATCCTGCCTACACTTTGGACTTACTCAAAATTCAATCAATGAACCCGGATCCTGCCTCGAAGGGTCAACGAACCCGGACCCTGCCTCGACAACGAACGCGGATCCTGCCTCCAGTTTGAACTTAGTCAAAATTCAGTCAACAAACCCGGATCCTGCCTCGTCAACGAACCCGAATCCTGCCTCGTCAACGAACCCGGATCCTGCCTTTAATTTGGACTTAGTCAAAATTCAGTCAACGAACCCGGATCCTGCCTCGTCAACGAACCCGAATCCTGCCTCGTCAACAAACCCGGATCCTACCTCCACTTTGGACTTAGTCAAAATTCAGTCAACGAACCCGGATCCTGCCTCTTCAACGAACCCGGGTCCTGCATCCACTTTGGACCCGGATCCTGCCTCGTCAACGAACCCGAATCCTGCCTCGTCAACGAACCCGGATCCTGCCTTTAATTTGGACTTAGTCAAAATTCAGTCACCGAACCCGGATCCTGCCTCGTCAACGAACCCAGATCCTGCCTCGTGAACGAACCCGGATCCTGCCTCCACTTTGGACTTAGTCAAAATTCAGTCAACGAACCCAGATCCTGCCTCGACGTGTCAACGAACTCGGATCCTGCCTTGACAATGAACCCGGATCCTGCCTCGTCAACAAACACGGATCCTGCCTCGTCAACGAACCCGGATCCTGCCTCCACTTTGAAATTAGTCAAAATTCAGTCAACGAACCCGTATCCTTCCTCCTCAACGAACCCGGATCCTGCCTCCACTTTGGACTTAGTCAAAATTCAGTCAACGAACCCGGATCCTGCCTCCACTTTGGACTTGGTCAAAATTCAGTCAACGAACCCGGATCCTGCCTCGTCAACGAACCTGGATCCTGCCTACACTTTGGACTTAGTCAAAATTCAATCAACTAACCCGGATCCTGCCTCGAAGGGTCAACGAACCCGGACCCTGCCTCGTCAACGAACCCGGGTCCTGCATCCACTTTGGACTTAGTCAAAATTCAGTCAACGAACCCGGATCCTGCCTCGACGTGTCAACGAACCCGGATCCTGCCTCGAAGGGTCAACGAACCCGGACCCTGCCTCGTCAACGAACCCGGATCCTGCCTCGTCAACAAACCCGGATCCTGCCTTGACAGTGAACCCGGATCCTGCCTCGTCAACAAACACGGATCCTGCTTCGTCAACAAACCCGGATCCTACCTCAACTTTGGACTTAGTCAAAATTCAGTCAACGAACCCGGATCCTGCCTCGACGAGTCAATGAACCCGGATCCTGCCTCGTCAACGAGCCCGGATCCTACCTCGTCAACGAACCCGGATCCTGCCTCGTCAACGAACCCGGATCCTGCCTTTAATTTGGACTTATTCAAAATTCAGTCACCGAACCCGGATCCTGCCTCGTCAACGAACCCGGATCCTGCCTCGAAGGGTCA